>JAHRHZ010000140.1:13399569-13411622 GCA_024137785.1 Ginglymostoma cirratum | reverse complement strand
AGTCTAGGCCCGAAACGTCAAGCTTTCCTGCTCCTATAATGCTGCTTGGCCTGCTGTGTTCATCCAGCTCCACACCTTGTTATCTCGGATTCTCCAGCATCTGCAGTACCTATTATCTCTCCCTCCATATCTATCCCAGCCATGTACTGTCTAAATGTTTCTTAAATGATGAAATTGTACTTGTTTCCACCACTACCTCTGGCAGGCTGTTCCAAACACTCACCAACCTCTGTGTGAAAAAGTTCCCCCTCTGGACCCTTTTGTATCTCTCCTCTCTTACCTTAAAATTATGCCCTCTAGTTTTTGACTCCTCTACCATGGAGAAAAGATGTTAGCTATCTATCTTATCTACGCCTCTCACGATTTTATAGACCTCTATAAGGTCACCCCTTCATCTCCTATGTCCCAGGAGAAAATGTCCTAGCCTATCCAACCTCTCCCTATAACTCAAACCTTTCAGTCCAGGTAGCATCCTAGTAAATCTTTTCTGCACTCTTTCTGGTTTAATAATATCCTTTCTACAGTAGGGTGACCAGAACTGCACACAGAACTCCAGACGAGGCCTTACCAATGTCTTGTACAGCTGTAACAAGGCATCCTAACTCCTATGCTCAATGCTCTGACTGATGAAAGTGAGCAGGTTGAAAGCCATCTTCACCACCCTGTCTATCTGTGACTCTACTTTCAAGAAGTTATGAACCTGTACCCCTAGATTTCTATGTTTTCTAACACTCCCCAGGGCCCTCCCATTGATTGTGTAAGTCCTGTCCTGGTTTGGCTTACTAAACCACAACACTTCGCATTTACATAAATTTAATTCAACCCGCCATTCCTCAGCCCACTGTCCCAGTTGATCAAGATCTTGCTGCATTGTCAGATAGCCTTCTTCACCGTCCACTGTACCATCAATCTTGGTGTAATCCACAAATTTATGAACTGACAACAAGACTCCTAAGTCCACTAGGAATCACGGTGGCCTATGAGCCCACAGCTACTCTACGACAAACACTTAGAAGGATTAAAGACCCCATTCCCACAACATGCAGAAACAATGTGGTTTACAAAATACCATGCAACGACTGCCACAAACATTACATTGGACAGACAGGAAGGAAACTAGCCATCGGAACACATAAACATCAGTTAGCAGCAAAATGGCACGACGAACTCTCCTTTATATCGGTACATTCAGACAATGAAGGCCATCAATTTAACTGGGACAAAGTAACCATAGTAGCCCAAGCCAAACATTGACATGCACAAAGATTCCTACAGGCATTGTTCTCCACCCATACTTCAATCAACAAACATACAGAATTGGACCCCATATAAAAGCCCATGCAGATTAAAACCGGAAATGACACTACTCACCATAACGGACCTGACAGTATAAATTCCAGGTGGAGTAGAATAACACCGCTTCATTGGAGGCTCCACTGATGATGTCACCTAGCGTGGTGATGAAACATTTGAACAAAAACAAGCCAGCTCGGTGAGCAAGTCAACAACCTCACCCACAACCTGAGCTACAGATCGTTGCCAAAACTTTAAACAAACTTACCTATTATAACTCAAAAATTCTCATCCAAATCATTTCTATCAATGATGAATAATGGTAGACCCAGTACTGATCCCTGTGGCCGCCACTGGTCATAGGCCTCCAGTCTGAAAAACAATCCTCTCCTACCACCATCTGTCTTTTACCATCAAGCCAATTTTGTATCAGTTGGATAGCTCTCCCTGGATCCTGTGAGATTTAACCTTACTCAACAACCTACCATGCGGTAGCTTGTCAAAGGCTTCGCTAAAGCCCATGTAGACAATGCCTACCCCACTGCCCTCATCTACTTTCTTGGTCACCTCTTCAAAAACCGCAAGCAAATTCATGAGACATGATTTCCTACGCACAAAGCCATGCTGATTACCCCAAATGAGTCCTTGCCTCTCCAAATGCCTGTGGATCCTGTCCCTCAGAACTAGTCTAACAACTTACTCACCACAGAAGTTAGGCTCACCAGTCCGTATTTCCCAGGCATTTCCTTGCAGCCTTTCTTAAATAATGGCACAACATTAGCCATCCTCCAACCTTTGGGCACTTCACCTGTGGCTGTTGATGATACAAATATCTCCACTAGGGGCCCCTCAATTTCCTTTCTAGCCTCTCACAAAATCCTGACATACACTTTACCAGGTAATGCGTCTTCAGACTTCTAGTATCACCTCTTCTGCAATGTGGATCTTTGAGTGTATAAGGAGAGGCAGACGGTATAAAAGCAAGGAAGTGATGCTACACCACTACAACTCATTGGTCAGACTACATTCCACACCTTGTTATCTTGGATTCTCCAGCATCTGCAGTACCTATTATCTTCCATTTGGAATATTGTGTTTAGTTCTGGGCACCTTAAGGAATGATGTTAAAACTGTGCAGAGAATGCAAAGGAGATTTACTACAAAGATAGCAGGAATGAGAGATTTTAGATACAAAAAAAAGTTTACAGAAATTGGGTTTATTCTCTTTGGAACAGAGAAGATTACGAGGTGAACACATTGAGGTGTTCAAAATTATGACCAATTTTGTCAGGTTAAAGATGATATTCTGTTTCTACTAGTTGGTATGTCATTAGCTAGGGGGTCACATTTTCAAGAATGGCAGCAAGAGATCTAAGTGTGAGATGAGGAGAAACTTCTTTACTCAGACAGTTGTTAGGATTTGGAATGTGCTGCCTGGGAAAATAGTGGAGATGGATTCCACAAGAATTTGCAAAAGGGACCTTTTTATACATTTGAAAGTAATGAATTTAGAGGGCTATTGGGAGTGGATTGGAGAATGGGACTAGCTAGGTAGCTCGTCCAGGAGCTGGTACAGACATGATGGGTTGAATGGCCTCCTTCTGTATTGTAATATCTACGTCTCTTGTAAATGTTCCAATTTTGCATTCGGGTGGAGGCACCTCACAGTGAAATGCTCAAATAAAAATGAGATGTCTTCATTGCATAGTATTTAATGATCAACTTGAGTTGTTTTATAATGTGCTTAGAGAAAATAAATGAATAAAATAAAACTTTACCAATAAGAAAAATTGTAACTGTCTTCAGTGGCAATGAATGAGATTATCCAACAGCTGGTGTATAATCTGTTCCAAGTTGGTTTGGTCAAGTCATTTCCTACAACTTTCTCATGAAGGACACAGAGGTACAGAGCAGATACTTCCCTGTTGTCTGAGGTTCATGGGGTTCAAGCCCTTTTCAGAATTTTAGATGCTAAATACGGTCTAAAAATCCCAGTGCACGACTGATGGAATGCCGCACTGTTGGATGGTCAGTAGAGAGGCAGTGCTGTACAGTCATAGGGTTAGTGCTGAGGGAGTGCTGCACTGTCAGAGTGTCAGTACTGAGGGAGCACCGCACTGTCAGAGGGTCAGTACTGAGGGAGTGCTGCACTGTCAGAGGGTCAGTACTGAGAGGGTGCTGCACTGTCAGAGGGTCAGTACTGAGGGAGTGCCGCACTGTCGGAGGGTCAATACTGAGAGGGTGCTGCACTGTCAGAGGGTCAGTACTGAGGGAGTGCTGCACTGTCAAAGTGTCAGTACTGAGGGAGTGCCGCACTGTCAGAGGGTCAGTACTGAGGGAGTGCCGCACTGTCAGAGGGTCAGTACTGAGGGAGTGCCGCATTGTCAGAGGGTCAGTGCTGAGGGAGTGCTGCACTGTCAGAGGGTCAGTACTGAGGAAGTGCCACATTGTTGGAGGGTCAGTACTGAGGGGACGCCACACTGTCGGAGGGTCAGTACTGAGGGAGAACTGCACTGTCGGAGGGTCAGTACTGAGGGAGCACTGCACTGTCGGAGGGTCAGTACTGAGGGAGTGTCGCACTGTCGGAGGGTCAGTACTGAGGGAGTGCCGCACTGTCAGAGGGTCAGTACTGAGGGAGCGCCGCACTGTCGGAGGGTCAGTACTGAGGGACTGCTGCACTGTCAGAGGGTCAGTACTGAGGGAGTGCCGCACTGTCAGAGGGTCAGTACTGAGGGAGTGCCGCACTGTCAGAGGGTCAGTATTGAGGGAGCGCCGCACTGTCGGAGGGTCAGTACTGAGGGAGAGATTAAACCCTCTGCCCATTCTACTCCAGGAAAAGATTGAATGAACTTTTTCAAAGACAAGAGGAATCCTCCTTGCTGTGGTGATCAATACTTATAAGAAGTTTCCATTTGTACGGCCCACAATGTGCCCATCGAGCAAAAGATTATCCTTTCAGTGTGAAAGTATGTTTTGATGCTGTACATGGGTAATCTATACAAAATGGCTCCTGTCAGTGATGAGAAAAATCCATTCCTGATTCCAGAGAATTATTTGTCCTCTCACCATCCACAGCAGCCTTGCTGCCCAGGACAGAAATGCCTGTGTTTAAAACATTGGCCAAAACATCCACACCTGTTACAGACCTGAGAAGAGCAGACTGGCAAACTTCCTGGGTTCGAAAACTGCTTCTCTCTTTCTTCACCTATTCATCCTTCTTTCATGTTTGTCTCTCTTTGTCTATTTCCCAAGAGCTCGGTTTCATTGTCACCTTCTTTCAGTTCTCATGTCTCTTTTGCTCTCTTTGTTGCTTTCTCTGTCCAGTTGTGTTTCTCTTTCACCCTACCTGCCTTCTCTTTTTCACTTGCAATTACATTTGTTGACTTTGTATTTCACTGGATTTTACCAAACTGTGAGGAGAACTCCATCTTTTACTCAAGTGTTAATGTGCAAAGGATTAACCTTTACCCCCCTTGCTGCAGTGCTTGAAAGTGTTTGAAAGTGTTCTGAGAGTTTTGGAATGTGCTGATTGTTGGAAATACAGGGTGGTTTAAAAGGTTGGAACAGTATTATTCATTGAAGTGTTATGACTTTGGGCAGAAATTCCTGACAATGAGAATCAAAGCAGGGCAACACGAGACCCTGGAATAATATCAGGACTGTGTTTCAAATAAATTAATTGCTTTAGTTGGTTTTGCTTCCTGCTGCTAATCACTCATGACACTTGCTGCAGGCAGTTGGAAGACGATACAGAACAGAAACAGGACATGACCATTCAGCTCCTTGAACCTGCTCCACCAATCAATGGCTGATCTGTTTGTAGCTCACATTGCCCTTCTCTGTCTGTCTCCCATAATTCCGTGTTGATCAAGTTTCTGCACAACATGCAGACATGGCAGCAGAATCATGGGAACACCACCATCCACAAGTTCCCATGAATGCCACTCGCTATTCTGTCATATAAACAAAGCAAAGTACCTTCAGTGGGTCAAAATCCTGGAACTCCCTCCACAACAGCATTGTGAGTGCCCCTACACCAAATGGCCTGCAATGGATCAAGCAGGCATCGCACTGTGACCTTTTCAAGGGCAACTAGGGATCTTAAATAAATGCTGGCCTGGCCAGTGACGTCCACAGTTCATGAATTCTGAAAATTTTGAAAAGGGATGAATTTTAACTTAACTCACCAGCTGGGTTGGAAATCTGACTTACAGAAAACCAAGTACAACTCTTTTAAAGTTATTACAAATCAGCACAAACAGACTCCATGAACATAACTGAGAGAGTTAGATTCTGGGGACGCTGAGGGGTGTAGAGGGTCATTTTTGGAGGTGGGGAGGGTTATTTTCTAAGAACACCTGTCCCAGTAAGGAATACCATTAGCTCCTAGCTCCTAACTCACTCTCACACTTAGCACCAGCTGAGCACCAGAAACCAGCTCATTGAGGGGTCACCAGTTGGCAACATCTGAACCAATTGCTCAACTAATTACCAGCAGAGACTATTAGAAACCAGCAGAAACCAGTGCACCCAAGAGAAAGAGTGAATTGAGATATAATCATTATCTGGTGGCTACTGTAAAACTTTATTATGAATCATTGCCACATCCAGCTGGGCTACATTGTGGCCTGATGGACTGGTGTCTCCACATTGAGTGTGTTTAGCCCACTTTGCAAAGTTCCTTCCTCAGTAATAATCATCAGAATAATCCTCTACGAGCTGCAGAGGCTGCCTCCATGGAGTTTCAATCTCGCTTATCTGATCTGAAAGACAAACACCCACAGCACATTATTTACACAAAATACTGCAGATAGATGGAGATCAGCAATAAACACAAAGTGCTGGAGAAACCCAGTAGATCAGGCAGCATTTGTGGAGAGGGGAACAGAGTTAATTTGCAGAGTTTTGCCAATCCAGCTGAGGGCATGACATATGAGTCGCGGATACACCCAGGCAGCCAATGGGACTTCACCTTGAATTTTGGGGGTATCAGCCAATGAAACGGCTGCTACCTGGGCATGGCCATTCAGGCCCCAAGGGTTTCATCCAATCTGGGGGCTGGCAACTCAGTGGTGCCACCAACAGCAGTGGCTACTTGCGGGAAAGCTGAACCTGACAGTGGGTAAGGAAAGTAAACCTTCAAGAAGCCGCATACTGGAGTAGAAATTCCTCCAGGAATATCACTGAGGTATTGCCCTTGCCCACTACCAGCTCTTATTTAAAAATTTCTTCCCCTTGACCCCCTTAATCCCACCCTCACCGCTAACTCCCTGTCAGGCTGCCATTGGGCAGATGCCAGCCTCCACATGTGTTGAGAAGAGGTGGTGGGGTGTGTGATTTGATCCCTCATTGGGACAATTGGCATGATTCAATGGCATGGTGAAGTGGTCCTTCATGGGATCTTCACATATTGCAGCTGGTTGGTAAGGTAGGCTATGTTGGCAGCCTATCAGATTCTGATCCCGTCACTGATGGGAGAACCATGCTTGGTTTTAACAACTCTCCCCCAACTCCCACATCACACGCCCAGCCCTTCTCTTGCCCACCACTTCCTGGGGTCAGAAATCGACCCATTTGCTAGGCAGGATATTTCTCACACACACGACAGAGGAAATTTGGAACATTCTCTCCCGCTGAAGCCTGTGTGGGGAGTGGAGTCCGTGGTGGGTCAAAGGCTATGGACAAAGAATGATTGAGCAAAGATGGTGGAGTTGAAAGACAGATCAGCTTCCATAATTGAATGACGGAACAGACTAGGAGGGCAGAATGGCCTCAGCCTGGTCCATTATAAAGAAGGGGAGGGAGGTATGGGCGTCATTTGCTGCCTAGTTATACTGAGTTAGGTAAATGTTCCCTGAGGTGATTGTTAGCTGTTCTGGGGGCCTTGCAGGCTCTGTGATTAGATTCACTGCCCCAGAGTAGCAAGAGGTAAGATCGCAACAACTCCGTACACCAAAGCTCCCTGAAGATCAAGAGAATTGTATCAGAAAGCAGAGCAAGAAGCCATTGAGTCCACCATGCCTCTGTTGTCTCAATGAAAGTTTAATCCAATCAGTTGGAAATCTCTGCCCTTGCCCCATAGTCTTGCCAATCTTGTCTTCTCAAGGATCTAGACAATTCACCTTTGAAAATTATCATCAAATTTGCTTCTACTATCTTTCCAAATGTAAGAAATCTTGCAAAGTTGTTGTAGGCTGAATGGCCTCTTCCTGCACTTCATCATTCAGTAATTCAAAGAGAAGGAACAGGAGTTAAAGGGGAACACTCCAGTTGCCACAGTATGCTCGACCTTCTCTTACCTGGCGAGATAACAGTCAGTCTGGCGGCTGCCGACACTTCTCCCAGTTTGTTCCTCGCAGAACAGTGATACACTCCTGAATCCGTGCTGCGAATTGCCTGGATCTGGAGCCAACCGGTCACTTCATATTTAAATGGACCTCCTCGAAACTGCAATTGGGGATTGTAGTGATTTAGAATCAGTGAGGGGTTGGGACACAATGGTGTGGAGACAAGAGTTCTCTGTTACAAAACAACTTCTTTCAATGGATTTTGTAAACTATGGAAATGGCCAATCTGATTTTCCTGAATTCCAGTCATGAACAAAATGACCAAATAGCTCCCTTAGTGCTGTAATGACACTGTGACTCTTAAGTCTACAACTATTAATAAAGATTCCAAGTCCTGACACTAACATTGCCCCATGTCAAGGTCTATCTGCCTCCATTCGGCATTCCTACTTAAAGTTAATTACAAATCCACATTTCAAACACATAGGATATTCCTGTCACCCTTCCCCGCTGCCTTGTGTTCTGTTTTGATTGGACTAATACTGATTTCAGGCAGTCACCAGGAGAACCTAAAAACACCAAGGACCAAAATAGGATGACATTCAGCCAGCTGTTACCAAGTGCACATCCTGTTCTTCATTTCACCATTCCCTGTTTCCTTGTCCATGGTTACCCAGGATACCCTTGGGGAAGCACTTCCCAGAAGGAGGTTCATGAGTTGGGTGGAAATTATTCAAACATTATTACACCAAGGATCCAAATCCTGGAGGGAGCTGACTAGAGGGCGTTGGAGGATGTCTTACCCAGAGTGGGTGGCACTGGGAGGGGACATTGGCCCTTAAAGATTGGAAGCAGGAACCATATTGCATTGATAATGCAGCCAGTAAGAGATACAACATTACAAGTACCTTAAGGGAATGTTACCCTCAGTGTGTGCTACTGAGACAGTAATATACTGATAAAATCTCTGATCAGAACTTGTGTTTATTGTTCAGTAGGCTTTCAGACTGAAAAAAAAGTTTAAAAAGACATTAAAACCAAATTTACATCCGGCAATTCAACCTTTGTTTACATTCTCCATCTCCAATTATTTCCTGATTGTCACATTGTCTGATATCAATGGTTAGGGAATGTCTCTAAAATACTGGGAAAATTTGAAAGCATTCAATAATGCTGCTCTGATATCAGGAAGGTACCTGCACAGAGATGTGGGGGTCGTCACCTGGCAGGAAAGTGTCCACTCCGTCTTTCCGCCATTCAATAGCTGCCATTGGATAAGCAAAGATCTCGCAACCGAAAATGACATCCTCTCCAGTGGTGTTCCAGATGTTGAAGGGAGCAGATATAATCTGAGGGACTGAGAGAGAAAGGGTGATGAACAGCAAATGGGACCTGACAGGGCACGTGACTTTGATGGGTGATCTAAACTAAGGGCAGTTGGAAGAACTGAAAGAGCTACAACACCAGCTTTAGCCATGTATGGAGCTGGTGATTAAAACCACAAGCAATCGTTTGTTTCATACACTGATAATCCATATGTTAATCAAATGGCCAAAGACTTTAAGAGATTAAAAGCCTTATTGTAAGTCTTCAATTTAGTACAAACTTCAGTTTCTACTTTTCTCTTCTGATCGATTTCCCTGTCCAGAAGCTAATGCCACCAACTATCCCCCACCTCTCCCATACAATCACCTCCGCCCCCACCCCCCAACTTGTGCTGGGGAAAGACTGAGCTTTGTTTATATCAAAAATTAACTCAATGAAGTAATAAAAACTGCCCACCAGGGACACTGTAACTATAACAAAAAAACCCACCGCGAAAAGGGTGAAACTAAGGGCGTTGTGAAGAAAGGTCATTAAACTCAAAACTTTGACACTGTTTTCTTTCCACAGATGATTCCAGACATGCTGAGTTTCTTCAGCAACTTCTGTTTGTGTTTGAAACTAGAGGACTGAATCAAAATAATCCGTAAAGGATGAAATAATGCACCCCAGTGAAGAATCCAATTCATTTTTGTTTATATATTCCCACTGAACATTTTTTTTCACATTTCTAAATCATCTGTGGTATTTTTCTTCCATCCATTAACTACCACCCAGTGAATTGCCTGTGTTTTCCAATTGGCTAATTTAGCTGCAAAGC
This sequence comes from Ginglymostoma cirratum, assembly GCA_024137785.1. NCBI lineage: Eukaryota > Metazoa > Chordata > Chondrichthyes > Orectolobiformes > Ginglymostomatidae > Ginglymostoma > Ginglymostoma cirratum. Next base: position 13,401,899 of record JAHRHZ010000140.1, on the reverse strand, counting down.
ACATTAAGGGCGACACAAACTATTGAAGTTGAGGTAGAGGATGGGGATAGGGAGGGGTCTAAATCAAAATGGAGTTGGAAAGGACAGCTTTTTTAAAAAAAATCATTTTGTTATGAAATCAGCAGGACATCAAATGGTCCAACAAAACACAAGATAAGGAAAAACAAAACAAAAAGAGCGGGGAACAAGAGAGAAACTAAATCAAAAGAGTGTTGAAGAGGGAAATACTGTACTTCAGCACCTGCAGAGACTCCCTCTCCCTGCAGACATTAAGGCTTCCAATGGACACAGATGCCCTCCCTCCAAGGGTTAGGCATGAATGCAGTCACAGAAGAAGGACAAGAAATCAGTAACTTTGAGCCTGGTGGTGGTTACTTCAGACCTCAGCTCTCCCTTTTCACTTGAAAAACCCACCACTAAATTAACCAATCACCCATATTACCAATACTACCCACCACCAGCACTCCCCAGCCCAAATTACAATAACAAAAATCAACAAAAAAAGGAGGGAGGAAGCAAGGAAAAGAACTAAATCAAAATGGTGCTGGGGAGTTAACCTCCATGGTGCCCACCTCTCTCTGAAAGCTTCGAGGATGCTGGTGGTCACTTTCCAAGGACATCAAACACAAACGTAACTGTGATAGAGGAGCAGGCAGTTAGGAATTACAACCCGCTCCATGGCATACTGCATGGGCCTGTTGATGGCTACTTCAGAACTCAGCTCTCAAATATAAAGCCCAGTGAGCATTACCTTATCTCAACCAACTCTGGAAGTGATTGTTTAGATCCTTCAATGGACCTAACTTTGACACTTGGTCACACAGGAACTTCAGTGGCTGAAGTTTCCACATCCAATTTGGAGCTGACAGCAATGAGGTAAATGAATTCTGCTCCATTGCCATTGTCGAATTGACAATTCAATCGGAGTAGTGTGTGCATCGAAGATTATGGAGCAAGGGCAATTGAGTGGATATTTGAGCTCAGATGAATGATCATCTAACTAAGTGGCAGGAACAGTGTTCAGAGGCTGAATGGCCTTTTCTTGATGCTGATGTAGCAGATAGGCTAGTGAGAAGGTGCAATGTTTTCTCACAGTAACAGTCAAGTTGTTGTAAATTCTGTAACCTTTATGAGGTGTGGAGAACAGGAGTCTAACTGTCTAACTGAACAGGCAGAGGGCAAGCTGCTTGTCACTGCAGGCCACGATACTGAGGTCAGCTACACAACTCCCAGGCATCTGATTCTCATTCCTTATTTTCCAATGCTATCTGTCTTCAGAACACATTGTAACATTTGACTTTTCTCTTTCTCATTCATATGGAATCCCTGGAACAGTGCCTAAACTCCAAGAAAACAGAATTTGGACATAGGAGCTTTTTGGCCTGGAACCTGTTAAAGGGGATCCACAGCCAGTCTGTGATATTCCTTATTTAAAAAAAGACACTTGTCACACTCCTGAAAAATATCATGAAAACTCATTCCAGGAGGAAGCACAGCATCTGGGAAATCATATTAGAAACGGGGCTGGATATTTGAGAGGTGCTGGTGTGTAGTTAAAAACAGGAGGAGGCCAGCCTGTTCCATTTTTCCATAAGATTATGGATGCTCTGTGTCCTGACTCCATTTACCCACCTTAACACCATACCCTTCCTAGCCAATAAAAACCTAGCTATCACAGTTCCGACACTTTTTAGTCCTAAACAAATATTTTTTCAAGTGGTGTAGGGGTCCAGATTTCCTGACACCAATCCTGATAGGCCTGGTTCAGATATGTCTATAAGGACCCTCACCAACTTCTACAGAAGCACCATTGAAAGCATACTGTCTGGGTGCATAACGGCCTGTATGGCAACTGCTCCGCCCAGGACCATAAGAAACTACAGAAGGTGGTGTGCACAGCCCAGACCACCACAGGAGCCAACCTCCCATCCATGGACTCCATTTATACGGCTCGCTGCTGCAGAAAGGCTGCCAACATCATCAAAGACCCATCGCATACCGATAATGATCTCCTACAACATTTTCCATCAGGCAGAAGGAACAACTTCTTCCTGGCCATTATTAGACTGATGAATGGACTCTCTAACTTCAAATAATGCTGATCTTCCCCTTGTGATAGTGCATGCCCTGTGCAATGTAACCTATATATCTCTGCCTAAGCCTTTCGATCTGTACATCTTCGCTTACTAGGATCTGCCTGTACTGCTCGTAAACAAAGCTTTTCACTGTACTTCGGTACACGTGACAATCAATTCAATCATCAATCAGGCCAAGCAGCATCAGAGGAGCAGGAAGGCTGATGTTTCGGGCCTAGACCTTTCTTCAGAAAT
>JAHRHZ010000140.1:13375459-13399169 GCA_024137785.1 Ginglymostoma cirratum | reverse complement strand
CCCAAAACGTCAGCCTTCCTGCTCCTCTGATGCTGCTTGGCCTGCTGTGTTCATCCAGCTCTACACCTTGTTATCTCAGATTCTCCAGCATCTGCAGTTCCTACTATCTCTCAATCATCAATCAATCTGTTTAAGTTTCAGCCTGTGATTCTGGAGTCAGACACCTCCACCGCACAAGAGGAAATAGTTATTCACTTTCAGAGAACATAAAACATAGAACATTACAGCGCAGTACACGCCCTTCAGCCCTCGATGTTGCGCCGACCTGTGAAACCAATCTGAAGCCCATCTAACCTACACTGTTCCATTATCATCCATATGTTTATCCAACGACCATTTAAATGCCCTTAAAGTTGGCGAATCTACAACTGCTGCAGGCAAGGCATTCCATGCCCTTACTACTCTCTGAGTAAAGAATCTATCTCTGACATCTGTCCTATATCTATCACCCCTCAATTTTAAGCTATGTCCCCTCGTGCTAGCCGTCACCATCCGAGGAAAAAGGCTATCACAGTCTACCCTAGCCAATCCTCTGATCATCTTGTATGTCTCTATTAAGTCACCTCTTAATCTTCTTCTCTTTAACGAAAACAGCCTCAAGTCCCTCAGCCTTTCCTCACAAGACCTTCCCTCCATACCAGGCAACATCCTGGTAAATCTCCTCCGCACCCTTTCCAATGCTTCCACATCCTTCCTATAATGCGGCGACCAGAACTGTACGCAATACTCCAAGTGCGGCCGCACCAGAGTTTTGTACAGCTGCAACAAGACTTCACGGCTCCGAAACTCAATTTCTCTACCAATAAAACCTAACACACCGTATGCCTTCCTAACAACCCTATCAACCTGGGTGGAAACTTTCAGGGATCTATGCACATGGACACCGAGATCTCTCTGCTAGTCCACACTACCAAGAATCTTACCATTAGCCCTGTACTCTGTATTCCTGTTACTCCTTCCAAAGTGAATCACCTCACACTTTTCCGCATTAAACTCCATTTGCCACCTCTCAGCTCAGTTCTGCAGCTTATCTATGTCCCTCTGTAACCTGCAACACCCTTCCGCACTATCCACATCTCCACCGACTTTAATGTCATCCACAAATTTACTAACCCATCCTTCTATGCCCTCATCCAGATTATTTATAAAAATGACAAACAGCAGTGGCCCCAAAACAGATCCTTGTGGTACACCACGAGTAACTTTCCATCCTATCGAATCATTGAATCACCTTAAGTTCTTTGATTAGCTCATCTTCAGTCTTCTAAACACAAGTGGACCCAAGTCAAGTTAATGCCAGATGTTCTCAATGGGATCACTCTGTTGAGTTTGTTCTGTATCCTATCCAAGAGCAATGGATAAAGATTGATACACTGGGGATAAAGAGGATTCGCTTTTTTTGAATCGTGCTTTGTACCTGCCTCGGAAGGCCAGTTAGTTAATGGCTAACGGGGTAGATTGAGAAAGTAGATATTTGAAACTCAAATGGATCAGCCCCGATCTTATTGAATGGTGGAGCAGACTTGAGGGGCGCAGTGGCCTTTATATGTTTGCTCAGTTGGCTCGATGGCTTCTGTTTGATTCAACATAACACCCACAATTTCTCTTTGAGCAGCTTCCTCACCATCTCTGTGCTGGATGTGAAGAGATGCTTTCAAGCTATTTAACCAGTTGTCACTCTAACGGGGGTTCATGCTGTACGGTTAATGACCGGCCTGTTGAGCAGATTTCACTGATTTCTATATTTGAGCGGCTAAATCTTTGCTCACCTAGTTTCTAGCTTCTCACTAATTCAACACCAACCCACTCTGTCCAGAGTACTGCTCACTGACTGAATCTGTTAAAGGTCTGTTGTCGTCCTCTGTAGGTTGGGCAGCAGTCTTATTAAGGTGAGTAACACTTAAAGCCTCACGGATTCAGGCTGGCAGTGGACTTGAAACTTTTTTGTTCTCGATATCTAACCATTACAGGCACCCCTGTAATACCACGACAACCCGACCCCTTCCACATGACTCACACCAGGGGCCAAAGCTTCAAGATTGATGATGGAAAATGAAAAAATGGTAACTTATCACACAACTAGGATCATATCAGAGTACCAATCAGTACTGAGGGAGTGCTGCATGGTTGGAAGGTCAACACTGAGGAAGTGGTGTACTATCAGAGGGTCAATACTGAGGGACTGCAGCACTGTGAGAGGATCAGTACTGAGAGAGTGCCACACTGACAGAGGGTCAGTGCCGGGGGAGTGCTGTACTGTCAGAGGTTAGTACTGAGGGAGTGCCGCACAGTCAGAGGGTCAATACTGAAGGAGTGCTGCACTGTTGGAGGGTCAGCACCGAGGGAGTACTGCACTGTTGGAGGGTCAGTAGAGTGCAGTGAAACAAGAACAGTTGATATAAACTGTGCATGTCACTCTCTTAGCCATACTCAGTCATATCTCCTCTCCAACTCCAGTATTCGCCAATTCTCCCCTCCCATTCTGTGGCGTACCACTTTTGTTCCTGCTGTAGCCCATTCTTACCTCCTTCACAGGGCCCCTCATGTACCAGGGCGATATTGGATGTTCCATTGCCATTGGCAGCCTCTTGGAACTTACAGATCTGGGGGTATGTTTGCCCATCGGAGCCACACACGGCCTGGTTGGACTGACACATACACTGGGGTTCGGGGACCTCCCCTTGCCTCAGTTCCCCCAGGTCTAGCGTACATTCCAGGTTCTCTCCGCACTGACCATAGAAATGGTTGCTGTTGTCCAGGTCACAGGTTTGGCCTTCGATGTTGCCACATTCCCAGCAACAGTCACAGGAGTCCCTCACTAGGCCAGCCAGGCACCCCTGGGGGATGAGGCACTGGGCTAACTCACAGGGTGGGCAACCATCCTCTTGCTCTATCAACCTCTGCCACCCTTGGTGCACAGAGTCCAAAGGATTGGCACGTGTCCACACTGAGCCTGGCCCATTCCAGCTCAAAGTGAGCAGGAGAATCAAATGCCAGAGACGGGACAGACTGGTCAACCTCATCATAACTACCTCCCTGTGGCCCTTAGGCCAATCTTATTGCCTGATATTCCTGAGACTTTCTGATTTCCTCACACCAGGGGCATCTTCTTCTTGCTCAAGCAATGCCTGAAAAACAACCAAGAAACAAGACTTTAGAAATGATTAAAATTGTAACTTTAATACATTGTAATACATTGCCCTATATTAAACAGCAAGCCCGATTCACCCAACTCTCAATATTCAACAATTACACCTACCTGCCTTCTGCTCAAGTTCATCAATCAGAATGAGGGCAGTGGTTACAACAAGTTCATCCCTGACTGTATAACTCTCAGTTGTGATAGTGAGAGGAGGATTCACAGTCAAATGTGCTCCTGAACACAGAATTTTTTATTTAGTCATTCACCAGATGAGGGTGTCACTGGCTGGGCAGCATTTATTGCCCATCTCTAATTGCCCAGAGGGCAGTTAGGACTCAACCACATTGCTGTGGGACTGGAGTCACATGTAGAACATAGAACTTAGAACATTACAGCGCAGTACAGGCCCTTCGGCCTTCGATGTTGTGCCGACTTGCCAAACCAATCTGAAGCCCCAGACTAGGTAAGGATGGCAGTTTCCTTCCCTGAAGGACATTAGTGAACCAGGTGGGTTTTTTCAATAATCAATACTGGATTCATGGTCATCATTAGATTCTTAATTCCGGATATTTAAGGAATTCAAATTCCACCAACTGCCGTTGGTTGCTGGCACGTTACCTGGGTCTCTGGATTAACTGCCCAGCGATAATACCCAACTTGGCCATGGTATCCCCTCTTAGGAAAGCAGCAGGATTTCTGCTCCTTATTACTGCCCACAACCCCTGTCTGAGTGTGACTATTGGATGAAGGCTGGCCTGCGATGCCTTCTATGGGAGAACAGTTACCTGATCCTTGACCTTTGGTACATACAAGGGGAATCACCAGTTTGAGAGTCATCACCATTCGAATGGGAATGGAGGCAGTGGCACCGAAAGAAGTCATGTTTAATTTACCACCTTTAGAACTTGTGTCCAATCCTATGGGAAATCCTGACCGAATCTGGGACACCAGAAACTGGGATTTGTTTGTGGATCTTGGGCAGTAAGAAGCCACAGTCAGTCTACAATGCTCCTGACTTCCAGAACTCTTGGCAAACTAACAAACTCCATCAAATAAGATGACGTCAGCTGGATACACAACAGAGGAAAACCAAATCAATTAATTTCTGAGTCTTGATCACTGAGTAATTCAGGCAGGCAAGTGTGAGATACAGAATATGGCAGAGGGAGAAAAAGAGAAGGACATAAATAAATCGGAAGGCAAAGAGAACAGAAGAGGGACACGATGGACATGTGTTGTGACTGAAAACAGCCATTCTGGCAATCTGCTAACATGATATATAACACTCTTCAAGGACTTTACAGAGTTGATGGGGCATTGGAAGAGGGGTTAAAGTTGACCTTTTTTAAAGGGAGGGTAAGATTCATGTCATACAAATGCCAAGCAATGACCATCTCCAACAAGGGGGAATCTGACTATCGCCCCTTGATATCTGAAAGCATTAACATAACTGAATGCCCAATGACCAACTTCCTGGAGGTTACCATTGACCAGAAACTGAACTGGGCTAGCTAAATAAATACTGTGGTTCCAAGAGCAAGCCAGAGGTTAGGAGTCCTTTAATGAGTAACTCAGTTCCTGATTGCCCAAATCCCATCCACCATCTATCTACAAGGCACATGCCCAGATGATACTTGACACCATCTAGAACACAGCAGCCTGCTTGATTGGCACCACCTTCAACATTAACTTGCTCCACTATCAATGCTCAGTGGCAGCAATGTGTACCATCTATGAGATACACTGCAGAATCTCACCAAAACTCCTCCTCCAGCAATGACTTCCAAACTCATGACTTCAATCAACTAGAAGGACAAAGGCACTAACCCTTTCAAGTCACACTTCACTCTGACTTGGAGGTATATTGTCATTCCTTCAGTATCACTGACTCAAGCCCCTGGATCTACATCCCCTCCAAATGGTATTTATACCTATACCAAATGTACTGCAGTGGTTGAAGAAAACAGCTCACTATCGCTTCCTAAAGGGCAATGAGGATTGTGCAATAAATGCTGACCAAGCCAGCAGCACCCATATCCTGTAAGTTAATAAAAGATGGCCAATTTGAAGGGGACAAAGCCCATGCAGAGGGAACCCTTAGCAATGTTGGCTGACAATGGGTCCAGGAGGGGAAGTATTATGGTCAATAAATCAGTTGCATCAGGATTGAATTTAGGCACTGAATTTGATACTTGCACTGTTGATTTTCCTGCCAATGTTCAGGGGATGAAATTTGCATTTCAAACAGGAAAGTTATCAGTTTTATCTGAGAATAATTATTTGCTTATGAAGTCACATTCCGGAAACTGCATATTTCAAATCCACAGTTTCCTGTATTTCTGGTCTTATTTCTTATAATACGGAGCAAAGCAAGCTAACTCTCTCTCATGCTCTTCCTTACTTTCGCTCTTTCTCTCTCTGATTCCCTTCCCTCTCTTTCTCTCTCTATTTGTCTTGTTCTCTTTCTGTTTGCCTCTATTTTGTCTCTGTCCTCTCTGTCTCTGTTTCCGTCTGTGTCAGTCTGACTGTCTCTAAACCTTTGTCTGTCATGTTCTTATGTTCGTGCGCTCTCTTTCCCTTTACAGTTGTTCTTGTCACCACTCCTTTCAGTTTTTCATGCTTTCCTTCATTATATTTCTGTCCTTCTCCTCCTTTCTCTGTTCCTTAGTTCTTTCCATTGCCTTCTCTTTCTCCTTTCTCTCCCTTTTCAATCTTATTCTCTTTCTTTTTCTGTTTCTCTATCTTTGATTCTTGAGGCCTTGCATTTTCTCTGTGGCTTTCTAACTCTTTCTCTATCATGCCCCGACATTCTTGGTTGCTTTCCCCCTCTATATCTCTCTATTTCTCTGCTCATTCATTCCCTTTGTTTCTTTCTTTCATTCAATCACTATCTCATCTTTTTCTCTATTTGCATCTATCTCTTTCTATCTGTCTGTTGGTTTCTATCTCTTGCCCTCTCTTGCCATCTCTCTCTCTCTCTTTCTTTCTCTTCTGCTCTCGATCACTCTGTTTCTACTTCTCTGGTTTTAATTGCCAGATTGAAACAATCTTGCACAGCTAATCAGACAGAAACAGCTGGTATCCAGATTCCACCACCTGTTTTGTGTGAGTCCCATGTGAGTTAATCGTGTGAATTTAAAACCAGCACAGACAGGGGTTGTCAGTGCAGGAGTGACAGACCCTCCAGTTAACTGCAACAGCAGACTGGGACTATAGTTCTCACTGTGAACACATAAGAAATGACCGTTGCATTAACTGTTTGGGTTGGAGTATCATTTAGTGATGGAGGAGACTTGCAATAAAGTTTCTGTATTATCAGAAACTCAAGAGCTTCTAGTTGGGGCAGGTTTGTATTTGCTCCTCAGAGCACCGAGTACAGGAGTTTGGATGTCATGTTGCGGTTGACAGGACATTGGTGAGACCACTTTTAGACTACTGCATACAATTCTGGTCACCCTGTTATAGGAAGGATGTTGTTAAACTAGAAAGGGTACAGACAAGATTTGCAAGGATGTTGCTGGGACTGGAGAGTTTGAGTTATAAGGAGAGGTTGGATAGGCTGAGACTTTTTTCCCTAGAGCTTTGGAGGCTGAGGGTGATCTTAGAGGTTTATAAAATTGTGATGGGCGTAGATAAGGTGAATAGCCAAGGTCTTTTTCCAAGGGTAGGAAAGTCCAAAACTAGAGGGCATAAGTTTAAGGTGAGAGGGGAAATATTTAAAAGGGACGTGAGAGGCAACTTTTTCAGACAGAGGGTGGTGCTTGTATGGAATGAGCTGCCAGGAGAAGTGGTAGAGGCTCGTACAATTGAAACATTTAAAAAACTTGTGGACAGGTACATGGAAAGGAAACGTTTGGAAAAATATGGGCCAAATGCAGGCAAATGGGACTAGTTCAGTTTAGGATACCTGGTTGGTATGCATAAGTTTCTGTTTCCATGCTGTATGACTCTGCGACTCTATGGTGAACACAATATAACAGGACAAGAAGGTAGAGCCATTATAACTAAACCCATATTCCAAGCTTCTTCCCAGATCTCTAATCTCATCTACAGAGAATTATCATCATCATCATAGAGTGTGCACTGTTGGAAAGCAGGTTCTCAGCTCATCATCTCTCATGTGCCAGTCTTTTAATTTACCTGTGACTCCCTTCAATGTTGAAGCCACCAACATTGATATTCATTTCCTTGTCCTCTCTCTTTTTCCTTGAAATTCTCCATCTGTGACTTCTCTTACCAGCCTGTCCATCATCCACAAGGCACAAGTCAGCAATGTGATGGAATACTCCCCACTTGCCTGGATGGGTGCAGCCCCAACAACACTCAAGAAGCTTGACACCATCCAGGTCAAAGCAGCATTCACTCCCTCTACCATTGATGCTCAGTAGCAGCAGTGTGTACTATCTACAAGGTGTACAGCACCAATTCACCAGAGATCCTCAGTGAGCACCTTCCAAACCCACGACCACTTCCATCTAGAAGGGCAAGGGCAGCAGATATATGGGAACACCACCACCTTCAAGTTCCCTTCCAAGCCACTCACTATCCTAACTTGGAAATGTATTGCAGATCTTTCACTGTCACTGGATCAAAATCCTGGAATTGCCTAATGGCATTGTGGGTCAACCCACAGCAGCTGAACTGCAGTTCAAGAAGGCAGCTTACCACCAGCTGCTCAAGGGCAAGTAGGGTTGGGCAATAAATGCTGGCCGGCCAAAGATGTCCACGTTGCACAAATGAATACATTTTTAAAAACACAGTTCCTCCAAAATGTGCCATAGCCAGACTCTCTGCCTTTTGCTCATTACGTTCAGCAAATTTCTTTGTTTCTTTTCCTACTCTCCTCAGCCCTTTGTCACTTTACTTTTTCTCTCCAGCTGGTCCTTTTCATTCTCCCCCAAACCCACAGTTGAAAGTTATTGGGCAAGTCGCTCAGCTGTCACCATACGGTCCAAGTTTCACATTCATACAAAACAACATTTCAAATTCAATTCTTCACGAGTCACTTTTGGAGTTGTTTACTCAGCTTCCAGTAAGTGACTGTCATTTCAAATACAGACTTTCACATTGCTTTCCTTTCTGTCTGCTTTGCTGCACCTTCTGCCTGCAAATATGATGCTTCCTATACACCTCAATTCTTGAACCTGTTCTCATTCTCCTCCTTCCATCAATATTGGAATATTTCTTGGTGTTTTCGATCTATGCATCACTCTGACTCTCCCAGTATTCACCTACACGCCAGAATACATGCCGTTACTCAACCATCTATTGGTGCTTATAATATATTTTCTGTGCTTCAAGTCATTTGCAAACCTAACTGATGTTATCATTTGCAAGCCCCTCCATCCTAACACCAGATTATTTAGGATTATATGGGATCTACAGCACAAAAACTGGCTATTCAGCCCATCAAGCCCATCCTGGTGATGATGCTCCATCTGAGTCTACTCCTATCTTTCCTCACCTAAATAACCAGTGTTATATGTTAAGTAAGCTTTTATTACAATCTCCCTCACACTCTTATCTAGTTTCCCCTTGGGTAATCTATGTTCCAGCCATTCTCTGTGGGAGCAGGATCCACATTCTCACTACTCTTTACATGGGGGGGCATTTTTCTGAATCTTCTGTCGGATTTCTTGGTGACTAATTTATATTCATAGTCTCTTATTATGTTCTTCTCCACAAAGGAAGCATTCCCTCTGTAACCACGCTATCAAACCTTTTCATAAATTTGAATACTTCTATTAGGTTAAGCTTCAGTCCTTTCTTTTCTAGAGAAGTTTCATCCTGTTTACCCTTTCCTGATCTATAAACCCCCATATTTCTGGTTTCAGTCCTTTTAGACAATGGTGAAAAAACTGCACACAGTACCTGAGCGTGGTCCAATCGAAGTTTGATACAGATTTGGCATGAACTTCCCTACTATTCAGTTCTATCCCTCTGGAGCTAAAGCCTCCTGCTTAGTTTGTCTTTCTTATGGCCATATATTAAATTGTGGCACCACTCTTAGTCACTGATGTATTTGTACTTCGAGAACCCCTTTGATCCTCGATCCCATCCATGTCTCAGGTCTACCAAGTGATTATTGAGCTCCCTAACCTTCCTATCAACATGTGCTACCTCAGACTTACCTGGACTTCATCTCCTAATTATTGGCCAATGCTGCAAGTTTATGAACGTTTTCCTGTCATGGTTTTAATCCTCCTCAGTGTTCACCCACTGCCCACCCCCCAACTACCCCCCCCCCAACCTAACTTGGTGTCATTTGCAAATGTACAAGTTGTGTTTTAGTTCCAAAATCCAAATTATTAGCGCGATTAGTGAACAGCAACGGCCCCAGCGCTGGTCTTTGTGGAGCACCACTTCCCAATCAATTCCCTTTCTGAGTAACTACCCTTCACTCCCACTCTGCTATCTTTGTCCGTCTCTCTTCTTCCAGTTTCCGTGTGTCTCTGTGTCACTCGTTTCCCCTGTTTCCATGTCGATCTATTTGTTTCTACGTTTCCTTATATCTCTCCGTGTCCCTGTGTATCTCTCAATTTTCCTGGCTCTTTTTAGTTTCTCTGCCTGTGTCGCTATCCCTGTCTCTGCCCCTCTGCATCCCTGTCTCTCCGTCACCCTGTGTCTCTCTCTGTACCTCTGTGCTCCCCGTGTCTCCCTGTATCTTTCTCTGTATCTCTGTCTTTCGGCATCTCTCTGTGCTCCTAGCTGTGTCTCTCTATCCCGGTATCGGTTCTTCTGTATTCCTGCGTCTTTGTGCTCCCTGAGTCTCTCAGCAACCATGTCTCTCCCTATCCCTGTTTCTCAGTACCCCTGTGTCTCTGTCGAGTTCACTGTCAGTGTTGGGATCACAATGGAGTGGAGAGTGGGTATTGAGGATGTCTGACCTGGGTACCGACTCGAGAGAGGCCGCAGTAAACAGAGCAGTTCCAACTTAACCTCAAACACAACAAGCCTTGGCAGCTCCCTATCAGAGGGATTTAACTCAATGTGGCATCATCCGACACCACTGTGTCCAGTTATTCCTTACCTTGGCTTTGTGAACAGTTTTAATCGAGGCTTCTCCTAAGAACCCATCCCGGACAGCTCATGAAAAGCTGGTTTCTGAGCTCCCTCTGTCCCAAAGCTCCGAGTAAATCTTTTTGACTTTCCTGTCTGTGAATAGCAGCAACGCTGAGTGTAATGTGATTCCCGCCCCGCACTCCAGCTCTCGCTCTCTAACCAGCAGTTAACTAAGAAACCATATGGTCCTTTAAACTTTTACCTTAGTACAACTGTGAACAGAGAAATTTTCGTTCCAGACAGCACTCTCCAACTAACTCTCACACTCTATTTCTCTCCCTGTATCTATCACTTTGTGTGTGTCACATCATGTCGCATTCCTTTGTCTGTCTCTATCCATCATCCTCTTTCTCACGTGTACCTCGTCTAACTCTGAGCTCCCTGTTTTGCACTGTTTCTGTATTTCTGTCTCCTGGTGCAACTGGGTCTATGCCTCCAGTTTTGAGAATTGACAGGTAATCTCATTGAATCTTTCTGACTGGCCTGTGACAGGCTGGACATAGATAGAATCTTTCCCTGGAATGGCTGATTTTGGGACCAGGGCACACAGTTACAGAATGAGGATAGCCATTTAAAACTGAAATAAGGAGAAATTTCAACACTCAGAAAGTGGCAAATCTTTGGGATTCTCTACCTGGAATTAAGAATCTAATGATGACCGTGAATCCATTGTCAATTGTCGGAAAAACCCATCTGGTTCACTAATGTCCTTTAGGGAAGGAAACTGCCATCCTTATGCGGTCTGGCCTACATGTGACTCCAGACCCACAGCAATGTGATTGACTCTTAACTGCCCTCTGGGCAAATTAGAGATGGGCAATAAATGCTGCCTAGCCAGTGATGCTGTCATCCCGTGAATGAATAAAGAAACCCAAGATTCTGTGTAAGCTCAGTAGTCCGGTGTATTCAATACAGAAATTGATAGGTTTTTGGGGAATAGTGACATCAATGGCTGTGGAGATAGCACTGGAAGTGGCATTTTAGTCAATGGATCAACCATGATCTAATTGAATGGTAGGGTAGGCTCAGTGGCTGAATGGCCTCCTATTTCCCTTTGTTATTTCTCCACCCTTTCTCTCCCGTGTACCTATTTTCTTATCCTTTTTCTTTAAGCTCCCATTCTATTTTTCATCTCTCTGTCCCCGTATGGTATTTGCAAACTTGTAAACCTGATTTTGTTCCGACCATTTCTACAATGACTTGCAGTGTTTGGATTGCTTCAGGAGATAGCCTATGTTAACAGATCACTTTACAGTTTACACCCTCTGACCAGTGGTGGTGCTGTAGTCACTGCCCAAGCCCCCACTGGTGCATGCTTCCATCCAGTGATATACCTGAACCTTCCTCTGGCTGGGAGGGGAAAGAGACAGACTCCAGGCTCAATTTAAATACAAAGTACATCGATTTCTCTCAAACTGTAACATTGTGGGATTCAGTCTTTGGGATACTGGAGTCTGGGTATGAGTGCAAAATGGTTTCAGACTAACAAATCTACCATGGTATTTTGCACCTCATATCTGAAGCAACAAAGACTATATGGAGAAAAAAGTCAGACCTGCATTTCTACAGCATCATGCAAAACCTTGGGCTAGCCAAAACACTTCAAAGAAAATAAATGATTTTGAAGAATAGTCGGTGTTGTGCATAGTCAACAACCCTCATTGCTGACTCTCTGATAGTGCCGCATTCTGTCTGTACTCACTGTCAGATAGTGCAGCACTCTCTCACTACTGATCCCCTGACAGTGTATTCTAGCTCTTGTATCCTAGCCCTCTTGAAATGAATGTTAACATTTTATTAGCCTTCTTAACTGCCAACTGAACCTGCACATTAACGTTAAGAGAATCCTGAACAAGGACTCCCAAGTCTCTTTGTGCTTCAGATTTCTGAAGCCTTTCCCCATTTAGAAAATTGTCTACATCTCTATTCTTCCCAGCAAAAACCTCACACTTTCCTGCATTGTATTCCATCTGCCATTTCTTTGCCCAGTCTTCTAGCCTGTCTAAGTCCTTCTGTAGCATCTGTTCTTCCTCAGCAGTACCTGTCCTTCCATTAATCCAGTGACAATACCACTACACTATAATCATCCCAGTAGCCTGATCAGTCAGAGAGGTCTATAAATCATTGCTATCAGCCAAGGACAGAGAAACAGAAAGATTAGGAAAAGGAGAGAGTCACAGAGAAAGAAAGAGAGAGAAAATGATTAGCCGGAAGTGATCATCAAGATTATAATATAACCAATAGCCTAAGGTCCTTCATAGGCTATGGTTTATCATGTATTCATAGAAACATGGAAACAAAGAAGATAGGACCAGGAGGAGGCCATTCGGCCCTTTGAGTCTGCTCCACCATTCAGCATGATCATGGCTGATCATCCAACTCAATAGCCTAATCCTGCTCTCTCTCCATAACCTTTGATCCCATTTGCCCCAAGTGCTGTATCTAGTCACCTCTTGAATACATTCAATGTTTTGGCATCAACTACTTCCTGTTGTAATGAATTCCACAGGGTCACCATTCTTTGGGTGAAGAAATGTTCTTTGCATCTCTGCCCTAAATGGTTTACCCTGAAACCTCAGACTGTGACCCCTTGTTCTGGACACACCCACCATCGGGAACATCCTCTCTGCATCTAACCTGTCCAGTCCTGTTAGAATTTTGTAAGTCTCTATGAGATACCCGCCTCATTCATTTGGGCTCCAGTGAAAAGAACCCAAAGGCATAAAGAGATGGACACATAAATTACAGAAAGCTATAAGGTTCAATAAAGGACAGCTACTAGATTCAGTGAAAATTATGTTTTATTGGCATTTAGCTGACTGGATGCATATGCTTTCCACCTTGTATTCTTCACTTTGAAGAAATGTCAATTCCTGAAATATGAAGTCCTCTCTTTTTCCCACAGCTGCTCTCCAAATGTTTCTGTTCTTTTCTATTCCTCTATCCAGATTCAGTGTCTGGGTTCATTCTTGTTCAGGCAGTGTTCAGCTGATATGCCAGTGTGCAGATTCTCCACTCACTGTCTGAGCTCTGAAAGTGTCTCAGAAACATACCTTCAGAGACTGTTTTGGCTCCTGTCCCACATCAGACTGCCTGAAGAACTCAGCTTACACATTGAAGTCTAATATAAAGTGACTGAGTGGATGGAGAATGATTGCCAGAATGCTAATTGTGTACAATAACTGGCTTAGACTGTCACAGATCCAAAATTAGTCACTTGCTTTAGCCTGTTCAGAAATAGCTGGCACTCAAAGGTTTTTTGCAAGGATTATGTTGGGGAAAAGGCCAGTCCTGTAGTTTGGTGCAATATATTATCAGTGGGTAAACAGAAAAAATTACCTTTGTCCTGGATTCAGAACCTATCCACCCATCATTTCACAATTACTCCACACCAAAACATTTTGTTTCGTTCACAGGACACAGGCATTATTGGCTATGCATTTAATGCCCATCCCTAATTGCCCAGAGGACATTTGAAAGTAAACCACATTTCTGTGGGTCAGGAGTCACATGTAGGCTAAGGATAGCAGATTTCCTTCCCTAACAGACATGAGTGAACCAGATGGATTTTTATGACAATCAACCATGGCTGCCATTCAGCAAGTTTCTCGATTCAGGATTTGTTTTTAAATTTAATATTTCACCATCTGCCAAGGTTGGCTTTAAACTCATGTCCCCAGAGCAATAACCTGAGTCTTTGGATTGCTAGTGATATTACCGCCACATTACTGCAGCACTCTGAAAAATGATTAAATATAGTGATATAGTGGAGTGAAAGGCAGCAGTCTGACACACCAACGCAAACACACCTACACTTACACAACGACACACTAATGCCCACATTGAGAACTGACACACACACACACACACACACACACACACACTCTCCCAGAACATCAGATGAATTCTGGAAGAATCACTGAAAGAGGTTATGTGATAATTTTCACATTTCTATTGTGCATCATCTCTGCTGCCACTAACCCCAGCAACATCTCCCCCCACCACACCCCTACCCCAGGGCGCAGCAAATTCTGTGTCATTACCATCTGCTGCTTGAACAATTCCTTCTTTAGATTCCCTCTGTATCTCTTGTGCAAATTCTTAAATCCATGTTGCTTTGTCCTTTCCCTTTAGCTAATCGAAATGTTTTCCCCTGTTTATCTTGTCTAAACCCTATCTTAATCTTGTTGATGTCTGTCAAATCTCCCCTCAAGCTACTACGCTCCAAGGAGAACAACTTCAACCTTTCGAATTAAAACCTGTGACTAGAGATTACTCCCCATACTGGTCAATTTCCTCTGCATCTTCACTCACGGACACTTATGTTCTTCCTAATGTGTGGTGACCAGAACGCGCTGCAAAACTTAAGGTGGGGCCTGAATTAAACCTTTAGAAAGGCTCAGCATAACTTCCCTGCTTTTATATTTTAGGCCTCTCTTTATGGAGGCTAAGATTACTGAAACATCATTAACCACACTCTCAATATGTTCTGACATATTCAAAGATCAATGCCTGTTGAACCCTGCGGTCCCTCTATCCTGCACGCTGTGGAACTGAGCCATTCAATTTAAATTGCCTCTCCTTATCCCTTCTGCCAAAACTTATCACTTCACACTTCTTGATATCAAATTCCTCATCTACCCATTCTGCAAGCCCAGCCATGTTCTGTTGCAGCCAATTCCTTACCATCTTCATTATTTGTCATTTGTTATGGTCCCAGCTGATGGTAATATTCAAGAAATCAGATCTCAGAATTAAACCTGATTCAATACAACATGAATTTAATGTTTACAATTAGTTAGCGCGGTAGTTAGTCACTGAAACATTCACATGAGGCTGTAGATGTTCATTAAACACAGGGCATAAGTTTATTACACAAACGAAGAAATAAACAAATGATAGAACAGTCAGAAATATCTTCAGAAAAATATTAAAATGAAGTTTTAATCTGTTTCCCAAAACTATCTGTGGCAGAGACCCAAGTCCAGATATAACAAATTCCTTCTTTATTCATTCACGGGATGAGGGGCGTCACTGGCTAGGTCAGCATTTATTGCCCATCCCTAATTGCCCAGAGGGCAGTTCAGAGTCAACCACATTTCTGTGGGTCTGGAGTCACATGTAGGCTAAGGATAGCAGATTTCCTTCCCTAACAGACATGAGTGAACCAGATGAATTTTTTCAACAATCAGCAATGGATTCACGGTCATCACTAGACTCTTAATTCCACCATTTGCCATGGCAGGAATCAAACCCAGCTTTCCAGAACATTACCTGGGTCACTGGTTTAACAGGCCAGCGATAATACCGCTAGGCCATCACCTCCCTGGGAGACATGCTGTCCTGGCATAACTCATTAAGTTTAACTGACTCTTTCTAGTTTCTTTTTAATAGAAATCAGAGACAATTTTATAATTCCTTTCCACATCTACAAGTATAAATCCTAAAGAACCTGACGGCCTAGGCTTTTCGTTTTGAACAACATGAAAGTTTGAACAATTTGAAGGCTTCTCCCCAAACACTCCTGGCTTGGAAACTCCACAGATTGGAAACCACTTCTGCTGAAGTGACTGTCTCCCCTAAACTGAACTGTACATTAGTTTCTTCTGAATTCAGCTCCAGATACTTCTGAAGTGAAAGATTGAACCTCCACTTCTGAATTCAAAATTCAACTAATTACCTTAATGTTGTATCAGAGATAAAAGGTACTGCAGATGCTGGAGAATCCGAGATAACAAGGCGTGGGGCTGGATGAACACAGCAGGCCAAGCAGCATCATAGTTTACTCTGTCTGCCTTAAACCAAATAGTGTAAACATTTTTTGATAACATCGCAGGGGTTCTCGCAAGCAGATGACTGCAGTGGTATGTCTTCTTGGAACTGATGCACTTTGGTCACTGCTGAAATGACCTTCCGACCATTTTTTTAAAGCTTTGGTAGAAATAACCAAACTTAATATACTTCTATTTTTCAATCTAAATTCCAAAAATGATAATAATATATAGTACACTTTTCATCAAATATTCCTGTTACAGTGCTGTTGTTGGACTAGCTCTGCTCTATTCCACTGGCTCTGTTCTGATCCACTAGTTCTGTTCTGGCTCACTAGATCTGTTCCAATCCACTGGATCTTTTCTGGCCCTCTGTGTCTGCTCTGACCCATTGGCTGTGCTCTGGTTTACTGGATTTTCTCTGCTCAACTGGCTCTGTTGTGGCTCACCAGTTCTGTTCCGGCAAACTGGGTTGTGGTGGGCTCTGTTCTGCTCTGGCCCACAAGAACTGTTCTGATCCACTAGCTGTCCTCTAGTCCACTGGCTGTGCTCTGGTCCACAGATTGCTTTGGTACACTGGGTTTCTTTACTCGCCTGGCTCCGATCTACCCCATTGGATTCATTGTGCCCTGGGGTGTGGTCTGGTCTGTGTGCACATGTTTCTTTCACTGTATCCAGACTCCAGCCCTTCCACTTGTGTAACACTCTGTGAGTGAGAAGCAGCTGATTGCCTAGCAGTCAGTCTAGCTGCCATGCAATTAGTCAGGAAGCACACATACAAAGATGTGCAGGTAGATTGGCCATGGTGAAATTATGGCCATGGTTAAATTGCCATGGTGTCCAAGGATGTGCAGTTTGGTGGGTAAGCCATGGGATATGCAGGTTTACGGGTAGGGAGGTGGATCTTGGATGGGATACTCTTCGGAGGGCTGGTGTGGACTCGATGGGCCAAATGGCCTGCTTCCACACTGTAGGGATCCTATGATTCTATGACAATGAGGCAGAACAAGATGGAAGAGAACTAGCTTGAGAATTGTGCAGTGACCAGATAGATGCAACACCAAATCCTGAATCATCAGTGTTTGTCGAGTTTTTTACCTCTCGATTTTTCATTTGCTGCATCTGTTTTCCTCTGCATGTTGTTTTGTTGTATTATTCAGAGACCGAGGCACTACATTGTATACTTAAGTCTCCAGGATTCCACATCACTCACAATTACACAACAGTCTGCTCACCAAACTCATCATGCGTCAGTCTACAGCACATGGTGAGATCTGAGAAATACAGACAGTGAAACTCCAGCATTTCTGTCTCAGTAACAGAACCAGCAAAACCGTGGGTGATTCAGACATTGCTACTACACAGAAAAGGCAACCGTGGAAATCGGAAGTGAACATAATTCTGGAGCCAGGCTGCCGTTTGGGAGTTGTCATCATTTGAATATTTCCAAAGCTTTCTGTTAGGGAGGGTGGTGGAGAGGGTTATCACTGAGTCCTGAGCCTCAGTGTCCAAATCTTCACATTAACTTTCAGACTCAGCAGACACGTTTGTTGACAGATATCTTCAATCCTACTCCCCACCAGCACACACTGCCAACAGGCCCCCTCAGGCTGATGGATGTGGACCTCATTAACAATAGGATTAGGCTGCTCTCTGAAGTCTCAAGCAGTGTGGCAGAAGTTACTCTGTAGGCCGTCATGTCACACCATGTCCCATGTTCCAGATCACAGCCTCTGAGCTTGCAGTGATCTCCTGTGCTGGCTGCTCTTTGATCCACGTGACGGTGTGGCTATCATGATTCACTTTCCACAAGCCCTCTCTGTCTCTCTGCCTCCAGCTTAAACAGCTCTGGATTTGAATTCTTGTGAATCACTCTCCTTCAGCAGCCAGCAGCTGCAATCCCACATTGTTCACTGCTGACAGTGCGATCTAGTTTCATGGCCAGCTTCATTCAGATTTTCTATTGGGCAAGCGGGAAGCAGAGGGTGCTCAGGGATAACGTATGGATCTCAGTAGCTCAGCTGTATCTGATCTCAAATATCTTGCTAGGTCATTTCGGAGAGCCGCTGGGAGCCATCCACAATGCTGTGGGACTGGAGTCATACCCAGACCAGACCAGGTAAGGATGGCAGATTTCCTTCCCTAAAGGACTTCAGTGAACCAGGTGGGTTTTTGCATCGGTCATTTCCGTGTAGCCCTGTCACTTGGGTCTGGCTTTTCATTTCAGAGTTATTGTAAATTCCAGTAGCTGTGGTGGTGGGATTTGAATCCAAATCATCAGAGGCTTAACCACTGGATGACTAGCCCAGTGACCTTACACTATCTGAGCATCTCTCCCTCATGAAGCGTGGTTGCTATAGCAATTAAAAAACTATGGCAGTCAACTTGTGTACAGTCAACTCTCACAATCAACAATGCGATAATGATTGGATTTGTCCACAGGCTCATGGCTAATGAAGGACTGTAATGCTGAACTTTTAACTTCTCTTTTATTTTTGTACTTTACACAAAGAAGAACTGTAATTTTGAACTTTTAATCTTATTCCTTTATTTTTATACCTTGTACCTAAGCTTTTGTACTTAAGTACCTTTATAACCAAGAAGGCACTGTGAATGCCGACTTTGTGCTGTACTCCTGTATTTTCATACTTCAGTACACGCGACAATAAAAATCTAATTCTAATTCTAATGCTTTGCTGTTTTTATGGTGCTCATTGAGGGATACATATTGCCCAGGAGACTGAGTAGAACTCCCTCCTGATCTTCTTTGAATGATGACTGTGGGTTTTTTTTGTATCCAGTCAAGGTAGCACACAGGGCTTTGGATGAAAGCAATATGTGAAAGACACTAACAAAAATGTGCAGTTATACAGAATCCTTAACATAATCAAATGCCCCTAGATGTGACATAAGAACATCACTAGAGTAATAGTTTATGCTGAATTATAAGCAAAAATCAGATCAGTTGACCAAAAGCTCTGTCAAGGAGGTGGTTTTAGGATCGACTGAAAGATGTATCGAAGTACAGCTTTAAAGTGGGTGTTTCCAAGCTTAAGAGCTGAGGCAACTGAAGGCCCAGCATTCAGTGCTGCACTAGGAATGTCAACCTCTATTTTCAGCTCAAATTGTGGGAGTGGGACATAGAACCACAATCTTCAAACTCAGAGCGTGAAAATGCAATGTCATTGAGCCATAATTGATACCTTAATCACTACTGGAGTGCTGGATGCTTCCAAGTAAAGTGTAAAATCTCTCTGGCCACAGAGTCACTGGGATTAACACTTCTGAAAGGTTCGGGTCAAAACAGGGACCTACGTTGGAGAGACTAAGTATCCTCAGGAGGAATAAAGGTTCTATTGAGATGAATGTAGCTCCAACCTGTCCTCCCACAGCTACAGTATGGACAGTGATATCCAGCACTGTCCTGTGTCCCCAGGGACGCTGGTGTCCAGAGGGTTGGTGAAATCTCCCCCTTGTCTGTCATGAAGTGTCCCATTCATCTCAATTACTGAGAACAAGTTCACTACTTCTCATGCGGACAGGTGCAAGTTTGAAATAAAGAGAGAGTGTACTGGAGAAACTCAGCAGGTCTGGCAGTGTCTGAGGAGAGAGAAATAGGGTTAATGTTTCCAGCCCTGTTGAAATCTGAGTTAGCCTGATTTGATCAAAAATAAGTATAATTTTATCCAGGTTTACAGACACATTATGTCAAACTGTTTGCTGGATGATCGCTGTGTTGACACTGAAAAGAATGATCAATAATAAACTGCTTTATTTATTAGGTCTTGTAGAACAGTAGACACTCTGAGCTGGGATTCATTATTTTCTGGTTTTGCTCCTTTCACAGCGAGTGTGTTTTTTCTATAAGTTACTTCTGCCGGCAGTCAGGGAGAGATGAGGATGTGAACTGCACTCCTCACAACCAAAACTGAAATTCTCAACCTCAGCACAAACTATCTCCTGTCCACTCCAGTCTGTCCCAGACTTGGGAACCCGTCCAAACTCTCCCTGCCTCCGAGGTCGTTTGAAATCAGGTCTGTCTAACATAAATGATTATTATTTAGGTTCACAATTGTCTGGCGATCCTGTGCCCATCCTCCACACAGAGTTAACAATCCTACAGGATCGTCAGATCATCACGCAGAATATAACCTTTGTAAAGAAATGTCTGAAACGATTCTGTTTATTCACTTCAGGAATATTCAAGATGGGGAGAAAAGAGAGCCGGCATGATATAATTTGTTAATAAAAAGTTTTTGCTTCTTGATTGGCTGTGAGAAGGTGGAATTGGGGTCTTGGCTGACCAATGACAGGAGTGTGAGGGGATGTGATGAAACCTTCAGCAATACTTAGTATTCACATTGCAGCATTGCAGTTGTCCCTAACCCCACGGTCTGCAGCAGTTCAAAAAAGCAGCTCACCATCACATTACCCAGGGCAAATAGCAAGGGGCAATAAATGTTGCCCCAGCATCCCATGAATGATTCAAACAATATCTTGATGACACTTCAAAACTTCCATTCAGCTTCTTTGGAATAGTCAGTGGTTGCCTGCTGATAGATAACTGTGTCCCAGGCTATAAGGGTTCTGATGAGACTCAGCAGTTGCAATTTAAAGCAGTTTCACCGTGCACTCAGTACTTGTTCACTCATGCTGTCAGAGTATTAACTGAGGTCAGGCATGTAAGAAAAACACTGAGCTGTAGCAGATACACTGTGACTAGGAGCAACTGAGTCCTTCAACTTGAGCCAGACTGGAAAAGGTACAAAATGACAAAATGCTCAACAAGGCTGCAGGTAATTCGGAGTGATAGTTGGATGGCCTTTGGCCTTAAGATGAACAAATCAGCAACAACTCTCAGAGCCTACTCATGGTGGCTCAGCGGTTAGCACTGCTGCCTCCCAGAGTCAACAACCTGGGTTCAATTCCACCCTCAGGTGACTGTGTGGAGTTTTCACAATCTCCCTCTGTCTGTGTGGGTTTTCTCCCACAGTCCAAAGATGTGCAGGTTAGGTGGATTGGCCATGCTAAATTACCCATAGTGTTCAGGGTTGTGTAGATTAGGTGGATTATAGGGGAATGTGTCCAGGTGGGATGCTCTGAGGGTTGGTATGGACTTGTTGGGCCAAAGGGCCTGTTTCCACACTGTAAGCATTCTATGAGACTCCAAACATCTTCTGTGATCTATGAATCATGGTGCTAGAGACTAATCATTTACACTTATCCCATTATAAAATAATCTCAGAAATGAGGAACTTGAGCAAAAAGATTCAAAAACCTCATTTTAATAATCTCTCTACACTGTCCCCATCAAACACTCCCAGGGTAGGTACAGCATGGGGTTAGATACAGAGTAACGCTCACTCTGCGCTATCTCCATCAAACACTCCCAGGACAATATTACGATCCACTGGGGTAACATGCTGTAATCAAGCTCCACTATTCCTGGAGTCATACCAAATGTGAATGTTTTTATAAAAAGATGTACAGTGCCTCAGTTCACTTGACTTTCAAACCAGGGTTGATAGAAAGCATGGATCAGATTTCTGTATTCGACAAGAATTATTATTTATTATAAATAATTAGACAAAATCTACAAATAAACAGGCATCACCCATTGGCATACAACAATGCTAAATAACACAGTAAACCCCTTCTAATCCTCACCTTATACATACAAAGACAAACACATAGGGAAAATAGATTAGTGGGGAGGCAGGAAAAACACTCAATAGTCAGTTTAGTTTTCTTTGCTTTCCAAATTCAACATCGAGGGGATCTTTCTTTGACTAGCCAGACCATTGGTGTTCAGTTGTCTTTTGCTGGAATTTCCAGGACACAGCGACTGCTTCATTCAGAAAATGCAACTGATTTATCAATTCAAAAATCACTGCTCAGCAACTGCTGTAAGAAAGGGAAACGGTTTTGTTCATGATTATAAGGTCAGTACTGAGGGAGCATCACACTGTCAGATGCTCATACTGAGGGAATGCTGCACTGTTGGATGGTCAGTACTGAGGGAGTGCCGCACTGTCAAAGGGTAAGTGATGAGGGAGCACTGCAGTGTCAGAGGGTCAGTACTGAGGGAGTGCCACACTATCGAAAGGTCAATAGTGAGGGAGTACCGCACTGTTGGAGGATCAGTACTGATGGAGCGCTACATTATTGGATGGTCAGTACTAAGGGCATGCTGCACTCTCAGAGGGTCAATGGTGGGGTTGTATGGCATGGTTGTGGGCTTTCAGAACTGGCTTGGAGGAAGAATCAGGAGATAGCTCACTAATGCTGTTCTCATATTTCTACTTTAGCCTATATCACCTGGAGATAATTATGTGAACATTGTGGAATCCTGCTGCATGCAAATTTCATGTGTTATGGAAGAAATAGCATTGTGTATATTACATCAGTAACTACACATGAAAAGGTATTTAATTGGTTTGGTGGGACTAAGGCTGAGTGTGAAAAGGATTAATTGTCCCTAGCATAGAAGTGGTTAATTGTTCCCAGTGTGGAAGGGGTTAATTGCCCAGAGTGTGGAAGGAGTTATTATTCCTGAGGGTTGATGGGGTTAATGGCTCTCTTTGTTGGGCTGGAGATACAGCTGGAGTGCATTATGTGGTGATTGGAAGAGGCAGTTTTTAAATCTGTGTGGACAGCTCACGCTTGGTTTTTTATATCCCCCTGGACTCCAAGAAGCACATTTGCAACTTTTGCGGAAGTTTTCTTCAGTTGAAGGCAGCGTGGGATGGAATATTGAGGAATACGCATTCGGGTTTGTAACATAGCTGAGGTTTTTAGCCCTGAAGACTGTGCCCAGCAGAGAGCCTCCTCCTTGGAGTGCAAGCCTCAATAGAAATCACAGGAAGCCAGCATAGTCAAGCTGAATTTATCCCTCTGCAATGAGCCTTTCAAGGGGCTGGGGTGATCGCTGGGCAGCAGAGTTCATATCTCATTCTCACTACACCTTGTCCAGCGATTATAGCACTTTGAAGTGTAACTACGGATCAGAGCAACCAACTGAACACTGTTCCCAAGCTGCCACCATGGAAGGATGGTCAGTATCGATTCGGAAACAGTCAGCAATCAGAAAGCTGCTGATACACCATCTCTGGGTTGGCATGATGACAATGGCCAATGGGTTACAGGAAGCTGACATTTGTTGAATCAAATCTAAGCGCAGAGCAGTTCCCCAGGGTGAATGGAAAGACTCCATTGTCTCTGAGAAAATCATAGAGGTAACTCACAGGGACAGCAGAGCCAGAAAAGTGGTGCCCATGCTGATGATGGAATATTATTGTGCCATCAGACAAATCATTGAGTCTCTGTGAGTGCAGAGATGATGGGCTGAATGGCCCTCCTCTGCACCATAACAATTCTGTGATTCTCAAAGACCCTCATCTCTGACCTACAAACATTGCAGTTTTAAATAGCACCCTACTGACAAACATTCTTAACCATGGCTAATACTCCCTCTGCAGTACTGAGGGAGTGCCGCACTGTCAGAGGGTCAGTACTGAGGGAGTGCTACACTGTCAGAGGGTCAGTACTGAGGGAGGGCTGCACTGTCGGAGGGTCAGTGCTGAGGGAGGGCCGCACTGTCGGAGGGTCAGTGCTGAGGGAGCGCCGCACTGTCAGAGGGTCAGTACTGAGGGAGCGCCGCACTGTCAGAGGGTCAGTACTGAGGGAGCGCCGCACTGTCAGAGGGTCAGTACTGAGGGGGTGCCGCACTGTCAGA
>JAHRHZ010000140.1:13354139-13370459 GCA_024137785.1 Ginglymostoma cirratum | reverse complement strand
GCACTCCCTCAGTACTGACCCTCTGACAGTGCGGCACTCCCTCAGTACTGACCCTCTGACTGTGTAGCACTCACTCAGTACTGACCCTCTGACAGTGCGGCACTCTCTCAGTACTGACCCTCCTGACAATGCACAACTCCCTCAGTACTGACCCTCCGACAGTGCGGTGCTCCCTCACTACTGACCCTCTGACAGTGCGGCTCTCCCTCAGTACTGACCCTCTGACAGTGCAGCACTCCCTCAGTACTGACCCTCCGACAGTGCAGCGCTCCCTCAGTACTGACCCTCCGACAGTGCAGCACTCCCCCAGTACTGACCCTCTGACAGTGCAGCACTCCCTCAGTACTGACCCTCGGACAGTGCAGCACCCCCTCAGTACTGACCCTCTGACAGTGCGGCACTCCCTCAGTACTGACCCTCCGACAGTGCAGCCCTCCTGTAGCTGATGTTGTACGTGGTGCAGGTCTGGCCCATTCCCAGAACCTGCGCCATTGCAGTCACCTGACCTACTTTCCACTTCATCTGGAAGTTTAGGGTGGATAGTGACAACAGGGACACAATGCATAAAACTCTGGATTAAGGGGAGAAGAATGTATCCAATGCTGCCCTCATCTTGATGGCCACCTTTGTGCACAATTGTGTCAAGCTCTGGGTAGACCCTTGATATGGAAACACCACGTGTCACTATGTACTGAGGTTCTACCTGTCCCTGGTGTTACAAAGGTGTGGCCTCACTGGCGCGGAGCGCTCCAAGTAATTCGAGGAGAAATTAATAAAGAAAAACACCTTTGACCACATCTATTAGGAAGTTGTTCGTACTCGGTGCTCTCGAGACCCTGATGGAAAAGGGGAGGGTGGATCCTATTGGGTTGTTTCCTGAGCAGACTGTCAAAGTCATTTGGCAGAATACCTCATCACCAGAACTTTCCAACAAGCATCAAGACATCACTTGGCTGGTGGTAAGAAAGGCACTACGTGTAAGACCCTTCTCTTATGCCCAGACTCACTGCACCACCGCACACTTCCCTTGAAGTGGCTGCGGGGGACAGAAACTATCACACATCTCCTTCTGGAATTTGCCTTTGCAAAGGAAGTCTGGAGAAAGATGCAATGGTGTCTTGTCGAGTTAAAACCTGAGCAGGTCCGTGACGCAGTACTCTGTTCTCTATGATTTGTTCCCCACGGCACACGCTGAAACAAACATTGACGGTACATGGAAGACCACCAACTCAGTGAAAGTCGCTTTTTAGTCTGCCCGAAACTTGTTGGTCTTCCAGAGCAAGGAGTTAACCTCAATCAAGTGTTGCAGACTGGCACATTCCAAGGTCCAGGACTATGTGCTAAGGGATGCACTAAAGCTTGGGACTGCTACCGCAAAGGTGCAGTGAGGAAAGACCACCATCTAAGGCCTTTCTGTCAAAATACAATGGGTCTGTTCAGTTATCAGGCTTAGCTGGTGGCTCAAATGTCTGTAAATATAGTTTTGTGTAAGTAAGAAATGCCTTGGGTTTGTTTGTTCTCCATGTGTAAAGACTGCGCACAGAATGGAGCTTTTCTAGTGATGATATATGTATATAAACATTTTTTATGAATAAAGTCTATTTTTGAAATAAAACAGTGCAGCACTCCTTCAGTACTGACCCTCTGACAGTGCGGCATTGCCTCAGACAGTGCAGCTCTCCATCAGTACTGACTCTCTGACAGTGCGGCGCTCCCTCAGTACTGACCCTCTGACAGTGCGGCACTCCCTCAGCACTGACCCTCTGACAGTGCGGCTCTCCCTCAGTACTGACCCTCTGACAGTGCAGCTCTCCCTCAGCGCTGACCCTCTGACAGTGCAGCACTCCCTCAGCACTGACCCTCTGACAGTGCGGCACTCCCTCAGTACTGACCCTCTGACAGTGCAGCACTCCCTCAGTACTGACCTTCCGACAGTGCGGCACTCCCTCAGCACTGACCCTCTGACAGTGCAGCACTCCCTCAGTACTGGCCTTCTGACAGTGCAGCACTCCCTCAGTACTGACCCTCTGACAGTGCGGCACTCCCTCAGTACTGACCCTCTGATAGTGCAGCACTCCCTCAGCGCTGACCCTCTGACAGTGCGGCACTCCCTCAGTACTGACCCTCCGACAGTGCGGCACTCCCTCAGTACTGACCGTCTGAGTGTGCAGCTCTCCCTCAGTACTGATTCTGATTAATATTTTGAATGCTGAAGAGGCCCGAATTGAACAGTTGTAGCAACTTTGGAGGTGAGTCCATGTAGGGACTTAAATATAATGATGAAACTTGTAAATTTTAACTTTGCTTCTGTTCTTTTATTGAGTTTGAATCATGTGACTGTTTCATGGACTATTGGGCCTGTACAGTTTTCAGTTATTGAATCCCCATAAATTTCTCTAGGGATTTTGTGTCTAAAATCTGCTCTTGATTTTGTTTTAATCTTTGATTTACAGCATTGTATATCGTGGTTACTTTTCCTCCATATGTATACTTTCCGACGGCTATGCTCCATCCCACATTTCCATTAACACAATATGCTCTTTGTATGTTTTGCTTCAAGCTTTGTTCGATCACACTCTGAGTTCCCCATTCAATTATTCCTTCTCATGGTGAATGGCTCCAATCCACACTCTGCTAAAGTCCCTGTCACGAGTGTTTCAAATTTCTGCTTCTCCATAAACTCCCAATGTCACGAATCAAATTTTCATTTCAAAAATTATCGTCGGCTGTAAGAACAACCCCTCTCTAATGAATTATACAACCCATTCACAAATCTGTATTTTAATGACATCCTGAGCTTTAGATATCGGCAGCTTCTGGCAGAGCTGACTGTCATTTCCTGTCCCTCGTTCCCTGAGCTAATTCAGTTGCATGTCTGAATCTTCCAGAAGCAGTTATGAAGGGTACTCCAGGATTTTGACCCAGTAACTCTGTAGGAGTGGTGATATGTTTCCAAATCAGGTTGTTGAGTGGTTTGGAGGGGAATCTTCAGGTAATGTAGACTACGTCCGTCTGCTGCTTTTGTCCTTCTGTGTGATAGAGGTCACAGGTTTGGAAGGTGCTATCTAAGGAGCCTGAATGAGTAGATCTTGTAGATCGTACACACTGCTGCCAGTACTCGTTGATAGTGGAGGGGGTGAAAGCTCAACTTGGTGGATTCGGTGCCAAAAAATAATTCATGGGATGTGGGCATCGCTGGCTGGGCCAACATTTATTGTCCATCTCTAATTCACTTTGAGAAGGTGATGATGAGCTCACTTCTTGATCTGCTGCTGTCCAAATGGTTTAGGTACAGCCATAATGTCATTGAGGAGTGAGTTCCAAGATTTTGTCCAATGACATTGAAGGAGCAGTGATACCTTTCCAAGTTAGGATGGTGAGTGGGTCAGAGTTTAATTTGTAGGTGATGATGTCCCCATATATCTGCTGCCCTTGTCCTTCTTTGTAATAGAAGTCATGGGTTTTTGAAGATGTTGTCAAAAGAGCCTTGACGAATTTCTGCAATGTGCTCTGCAGATGGTTAACACACTACTGCTGCTGAGCAACATTGGTGGAGGGAGTGAACATTTAATTCCAGTGATAGAGCATATAAACTCTGATGTAGTGGGTGACATCAGCTCATTGAGTTTTGCTGCTTCCAACAATTGCTTCTGTCAATTCACAACCAACAAAAAAGCTGTTTCTTTCCAGAGTTTTGTTTTTATTTAAAACTGTGTGACCTTTCGAATCCCTTCATGTTCCACTCTTCATTCACCTGCTCGCACTCATCTCAATTTTCAGGAAATGGAAGCTTTATCAATTCATAACTGAAACTTCTCCATTTCCAGCAAGATCTTTTATCCCCTAGAATTGAGATGTATTCATTCCGTTGTTTAAACAATTTTTCTGAGGTGAATTTAATGTTCTTCCACCAATTACCCTGTCATTCTACTTACAACTTCTTTTCACGTTATCCATCAGATAATCCCAGAGTGGATTTCATGCAGCGTTGAGAGAATGTGACCTTTTTCTATTTGAATCAATTTCAGGAATAACAAACCAGAGACTTGGCTCCCGAGCCCCAGTGTTTCAGATGCATAATGGCCTTCAAAGTGACTGACATTGCATTGAGGAATTTAAGTTTCTCCAACGAGTTGTCTTGGATCATCCATTAGGTGCCAGTAATTCACGGATCAACAATACTGAGGTACAGTGGAGCAAGGTGCTATATAAATGCAAAAATTATTACTTTTTTTAATACTGACTGAAGAATAGATTGAGATGGATTCTGGCTTCGATCTTCTATAAAATTCCACCCTGATAGAGCGATTGCTCTCTCTGTTTCTGTTAATATTCCAGGAGCGACTCAGGCAGCTGGTTCCTATTAATGTGTCTTTGACTGGAAACATGCTTTCAATAGAGATCCATATTTCAATGAAAGGGAAACTCCAGCAGCAGTAAAATCGTTTTCTTGTCCCAATGATTCTGCCTGATCTTTTTTCTCCTTCTCTCCTCCTGTGGTTTAACTTTCTTTCAATCAACTCTAGTCAGAGCTAAAATTTAAAGAAATAAGGTTTGGAATATGGCTGCGCAAGCATTGACTGCCCATCCTGAGTTAGTTCTTGCAGAGATGTTGGTGAACTGTCTTGTTGAACCACTGCAGTCCACACGTTGTAGATGGACCCACAATGCCCTTAGTGGGGGAATTCCAGGATTTTGACCTGGCGAATTGAAGGAACGGTGATTTATTTCCAAGTCAAGGATGGCGTGTGGGTTGGAGGGGAAATTGCAGGTGATGGTGTTCCCATGTATCTGCTGCCCTTGTCCTTCTAGATGGAAGTGGTCGTGGTTTCGGAAGGTGCTATCTAAGGAGCCTTGGCGAATTTCTGCAGTGCACCTTGTAGATAGTACGCACTGCAGGCACCATGGCATCGTACTGAACTGTGTCAAATGGTTTGAGTAACTTTACTAATGTGAATGTTGAAGCATTTCAGAAACCATCATCCTGAGCTTTTCAAATGCAGCTTGACAAAGGAGGTTTTTAACCTGCCCCTTATTCATTGTCCCATTACAACTGCCCATTATACATCCTCCCATTACTTAATCTCCTGTTATATACCTTCCCATTACACAATCTCCTGTTACACACATTCCCATCACACACTTTCCTGTCGCACATGCTCCTGTTATGCACTCTCCCATACACACCATTCTGTAATGCACATATAATTACACTCTCTGCTGTTGCACATATTCTCATTACACGCTCTCCCATCATACACTCTCCTGTGACATGCCCTCTGGTTACACATCCTCCCATTACACAATCACCTATTACATCCCCTCTGTTACACATTCTCTTATTATGCACATTCGCATTATACACTTTCCAGTTATACACAGTCCTGCACACCCTCCTGTTACACACACTACTATTACACTCTCTGCACAGCTTATCACTGATCATGTCCAGATGAGATTATCAATGATTACTTTGAGTATTTTGGAGTCAGAATCTCAGCTCGAAAGATGGATGATCTATTTTGGCTTTCTCCTTTTTGGAGAAAATATGAACATCTGGAATAACATCCTTCAACCTCTGTTACAGCACTACTTGCTGCCAGCTGCAGCCTACCCCCTCCCCCACTCTCCTCCCGGTAACTTAACACAGCTTAACCCAACTGGGACAGGCAGAACCTCGAAAATCTCCAGAAGAAATCTTTCATAAAGAGCAGTGCAGTGGTCCGACAACAATCCATCAAGGTGAGGCAATGAGCCAACGTAAACACAGCAGAACGACAACACTTCTATTTCCAACCTCAGGGTCTTAGCTCATTTCTGTGGGTACTCTTTCTCCAGACAAATTTTCAAAATCCAGGGGTTACTTTAGACAGAAAGCGTAGAATTACATTGAATTCAGAAAACAGATTTAAAAGAGTTGCCTAAACTCTCACTGTGGATAAGCATTCACTGGTGACAGTGAACATTCAGTAGTGTTGCAATCAGTCCCTGGGCAAGATTCAACAGAATATTATGATTATAGATGACATACTCCCAAATCATTAACACCACCACCCCCCCCCCACAACAAGGGGCGGAATGATGAACCGGCTCACCTTCTTACTCAACCACCCCCTCAGTTGGGGGTTCATCTCAAATGGATATCTTCACCTTATGGATAGCTTTCTCCCAGGACCATGTAATTTGTTGTAAAATGGTCCAATTGAACCAGACTTTCTTTAGTTAACAAAGAGTGAGTTCATTATTTGCAAAATGTGAAAAGAAATAATAACGTCACACACATACATACACAAGTTAGAAATAAGAAGTGAGTCCAAAAAAAATTCATAGTTAATAAAGCTAGTCTCTGGGTCATTTGTGAAGAATAGAAGGCAGAATGTTCTGGCTGTTACATTTGATTTTACTTATAGTGTTGACGATGGTTTTTAAGCAGTCGATTTGAAGATTCTTGGATTTGTAGGTTGATTGAAATTCTTTCATTGTGGTGCCTCATAACAGTGGCTGGTGGGCAGCAATCAGAGTGAACAAACTTTTTTTCCTTTCTTTACCTGCAATGCAGGACTGTTTAATGCTTGTGGCCTTCACACCCAATCAGTCACTAACACATTCAGACCAGTCTTTAGCTCAATTTTCTATATATCTCTGGAATGGTAAAACACAATTATGTCTGCAGAAGATGGCTTCCTGTTGAGTTGGAATTGTCTAGTCAGCCTCTCATTATCTCTTCCTCTCTAGTCTGTCTGTTTGATGATTCCCTGACTGTGTACAGGTGGGACATTCCATGGGTCTACATAAGACTCTGCCAGACAGTCATTGAACTTATGTTCAGATTCATCTTTTGTCTACAGCAGTCCTCTTACAAAAAACACATGTTGGAAAAGAGCAGGCTGAAGCATTTGCAACAATCTTTAGCCAGAAGTGCTAAGTGGATGATCCATCTAGCCTCCTCCAGTAGCTGCCGGCATCACAGATGTCAGTCTTCAACCAAATCAATTTGCTCCGCATGATATCAAGAAATGATTGAATCACTGGATATTGCAAAGGCCATGGGCCCTGACAACATTCCAGCAGTAGATCTGAAGGGTCTGAAGAAGGGTCTCGACCCGAAACGTCAACTTTCCTGCTCCTCTGATGCTGCTCGGCCTGCTGTGTTCATCCAGCTCCACAACGTTTTATCTATAGTAGATCTGAAGGCATGTGTTTCAGAATTTGCCTCTCCCGTAGCCAAGCTATTCCAATACAGCTATAACACCGGCATCTACCAACAAAATTAAAAACTGATGAGATAGATACTGTCCAAAAAAAACAGGAAAAATACCATCTGGTCAAATACCATCCTTCAGTTTACTCCTAGTCATCAGTAACATGATGGAAGATATCATAGTAAGTGCCATCAAGCTGCACGTCAGCAATAACCTGCTCAGTGATGCCCAGTTTGGGTTCTACCAGGACCACTCAGCTCCTGGCCTCACTACAGCCTTGGCTCAAACATAGACAAAAGAGCTGAATTCAAGAGGTGAGGTGGGAGTGACAGCCCTTGATATCAAGGCTGCATTCGACTGAGTATGGCAGCAAGGAGCCCTAGCAAAACCACAGTCAATGGAAATCAGAGCTAGCAAAAAGAAGATGGTTGTGGTTGTTGGAGGTCGGTCATCCCAACTCCAGGACATCTCTGCAGGGGTTCCTTAGGGTAGTGTCTTACTGTTCAAAGTTTTGGCAAAGATCTGTAGCTCGGGTTGTGGGTGGGGTTGTTGACTTGCTCGCTGAGCTGGCTTGTCCTTATTCAGACGTTTCATCACCATGCTAGGTGACATCATCAGTGGAGCCTCCGATGAAACGATGTTATTCTATTCCACTTGGAATTCTAAGTGAGCAAGCCAACAACTTCAGTGTCCTTAGGGAGGAGGATAATGTCTTCAAGGTGGGCATCCCCAGAAGAGGCTTTGCAATGGGGTTATAACTAACCTCAGTGTCCTACTGTTTTCAGCTACTTCATCAGTGGTCTTCCCTCCATCATGAGGTTAGAAGTGGGAATACTCAGTGTAGTCTGCAGACCAAGTGGAAAGGAAGTAGAGGAGAAATTCTTCAGGGAAATTACAGAGAAACACCAACGTTATAGAGCAGCTACAATAGGGCCTTCAATTACCCAGATATAGGCTGGAACACTCGCAGTGTAATGGGCAACGAGGGGCAAGTATTCCTGGGTTATGTTCAGGAGAACTTTTTACGGTGCTATGTGTCCAGTCCAACATGAAAAGATGCAATTTTGGACTTGGCCCTTGGGAAATGAGATGGACCAACTCAATCAAGTGCCAGTGGGGGCAGTATTTGTTGTCTTATAAGGTTCAGGTTGATGTTAAAGTTCAATGGGACAAGAATGGAGCAGAGCAGAATTGATTGGAATGAATGGTTGGCATGAAAACTTGTAATTTAGCAATGGGCCATGTTCAAAGTGGAGGTGGTTCAGGTCCAGTCAAGATATATTGCCTCAAATGGGAAAGGTAGGCCAAAAAAAATCCAAAGCTCCCTGGATGACAAACAAGATAAAATCAGCTACAAAATAGAATTGAGAACCAAGAAGAATACTGAACGCTGAGAGGGAGGTGAAAAATCAAATAAGAAAAGCAAAGAGGAATTATGAGAAAAGACAGATATCCGACCTAGGGGGGTGTCCCAAATTCTTCTATAGTTAGAAATTTATTGTTACTTGTATTTTTGAAAATACAGTAAAATATGTACAAGCCACCACAAAGACAGTGTCATTTAATTACATAAATTATATATATATAAAAAGACAAAGTTAAGACAAATATTAGCTTTTTTGATCATTCCATGGCCCCTTGGTTTCACAAATTGGCTGCTGCCAAAGACTGGGGTCCACTGAAACTGCCATGGGTGGCGGCCTATCGAAACTGCCGAGGATCCAGAGCTGTCCAACCAAAACTGCCGCACCTCAGCCACAGAAAGAAGAAAAGATGAATTTGATGTAAAAGATGAAATTAAGAAATAATTATAATAATAAAATAATAATAAAGAAGAAAAATGTGGCCAGTCAGCCGAAAGAGAGAGGACGGACCAGGAGCCTGAACACGACCAAATCTGCCATCTCCGCCATCTTGCTATCAAAAAAAAGGCATTTAAATAGTAAAGCAATGGTAAAGGAGGAGTAGGGCTGATAAAAGATCATAAAGGGGATTTACTCATGGAGGTAGTGGGCTGGCTAAGATGATAAGTGAAAACTTTATATCTGCCTCTCTAAAACAGGGAAATGCTACTCAGACATTATATAGTGACAGAGGAGGGGCATCAGTCACGTGAAAGGTTTGAAACTTGTTGGATTGACTCTTCAGAACTGCAAGGAATGGGTCTTTTTATACATTTAACAGCAGCAGAGGCAAAAGACAAATGTGCTGTTGATGATGGAGAAAGAGAAAAAGGATGTCAAATGGATATAAATTTAGGTGTGAAATGGAGAGAATGGGTCCTAACTACAAAGACCAAAGTAAACAAGACAGAAACAAGGTACTTAAAGTTGTCAAGACACTGGGATCATATGAGATGCATCCACAAGGTTTTTGAAACGAATGGGACGGGGAATTGCGGAGTCACTGACCATAATCTTTCCGTCTTCCCTAGATTCAGGGAGGTGCCAGGAGACTAGAAAGTTGCAAACATTTTGGCCTTGTTCCAGAAAAAGCTCTAAAGATAAGCCCAGCAATTACAGACCAGGCAATTTAATGTCAGTGGTGGGGAAGCTTTTAGAGACACATGTTTGGGATTGAATTAGTAGTCATATGGAGAAAGGCATGTTGATTAGGAAGAGTCGAAAAGATTTCCAAAGGGAAAATCACATTTGACTAACTTGCTGAAGTTTTTTGAAGAGCTAACAGAAAGGCTCGATGGTCTAATGCCGTTAGTGTGGTATACATAGGCTTTTAGAAAGCAAACTACTGCGGATGCTGGAAATCTGAAACAAACTCAGGAGAATGGTGGCTCAGTGATTAACACAGCTGCCTCACGGTGCCGAGAACGTGGGTTTGATCCCAGCTTTGGGCGACAGTCTGTGTGGAGTTTGTATATTCTCCCCGTGTCTGTGTGGGTTTCCTCCCTCAATCTAAAGGTATGCAGACTAGGTGGATTAGCCATGCTAAATATAGGGTTATGGGGTTTACGGTTGGGGACTGGGTTGCTCTTCGAAAGGTTGATGGGCCGAGTGGCCTCTTTCTGCACTGTAGGGATTCTATGAGAATGCTGGAGAAGCTTAGCAGGTCTAGCAGCATCTGTAGAGAGAGAAACAGAATTAATGTTTTGAGTCCAGTATAACTCTCGAGAAATGATAGGTGTTTGGAAATGGGTGCTTTTGTACATTTGACAGAGACTGAGGTAGAGAAAGGGGTTGTCTATAGAGGAGAAAAAGAAAAAGGATGTGAAATGGATGTAGATTAAGGCATGAAAGGGAGAGAATGGGTCCAAACTACTGAGAGCAAAGTAAACAAGGCACAAACAAGTCAAGGCTGTGGGGGTGAAGGGGGAATTGGAATGTAACAAATATGGAGAACAGACATAATGCAATCAGTTGCTGAAGATATGGAATTCATTAAAAGACCTCAAGGCTGTAAAGTGCCTAAGTAGAAAATAGCCCATAATAACGAATGGAATCAGAATGCATCTGTTTATCATCAATACGTTTTCATGTAATTCAGCATGAGTATCCATCTAAAATGCTGTGTTTTTATAACGCTTACACAGCATTCTCCCCTCACTCCCTAATAAATCAGTACTTCATATAATCCGAAATATGGACATAGCCATTGGACATTTCCTGGATCTGTAACATCTAATCCATTCTGCATAACTCCTGCACCTGAGGAGATCTCTCTAACCCTCTCTCACACTCTCCTGTATGTGGGGAAGTCTCTCCATCACCTTCTGCTGCATACTCCTGTACCTGTATTACCTTCATACTCCTGTACCTGTATTACCTTCATACTCCTGTATTACCTAACCCTCACTCTCTTGCCCTGTATTGACGGTGGCAGAGGGCATAGGAAGTGTTGGGGTTCCTGAGCCCATACACTCCTGCTCACCTGGCATTCTTCCTTGTTCTGTTTTCTGTTTCTTCATTTCTCTTTTCTATCAAAGTTCACATTTTCTTCTTTTCTGCGGCTGCGGTGGAGGAACGCAGTTCCCGGCCTGCTTCGGCACTGTGCCGGTGTATCTGGACATCCGTTCCTCGTGGCCATATTGGCTGCGGCTTTATCGAAGGCTTCAACGTTGGTGTTGCCTGGTCCGTTGCTCCTGGCAGCGGTTTCAGCGGCAGCTACAGCGATCGCAGTATGGTGGTTCCGGTTCATTCCTCATGGCTATGGCGGCAATGTGGCAGCTTCAGCGGCGACTGAAGCAGTGATTGCTTCAGCCCCGGCAACTCAATGGGTCCAGTCTGTCCCTCCTTACCATGCGGTGACACGGTGGCTTCGGTTTTAGGTTTGGCAGTGGTGGGTCTAGTCCAGAAATTCTTGCTTTGGCAGCCTCAGGAGCTGCTTCAGTGGTGATATCCCATAGCTACTCCAGAAATCCAGGAGGAGCGGAGGGAACAAAGGATTAACTTTGTCTCAATTATGTCTTTTTATAATTTCTGTAATTAAAATGGGGGCAGATTATGATGATTTTTACACTTTTCACTGTGTTTTCATAAATACAAGTGACAATAAATTACTTTTGCTATTATTTGTGGGCTTTCTCTAAACCACTTTCTCTTGTCCCTGTATGTGTGGAGGACTTTCTAATCCCACTCTCTTACACTCCTGAACCTGGGGAAGCCTTTGTCTCAAATAAAAACTGAAAGAGCTGCGGATGCTGTAAATCAGGATCAAAAACAAAGTTGCTGGAAAATCTCAGCAGGTCTGGCAGCATCCATCTGAAAGACTCCAAAGTCTTTCTCACTCTGTCTATGCGGGGAAGTCTGAAGCAAGGAGAGGAATTGTTGGTAAAACTCTGCAGGTCTGGCAGCATCTGCAGAGAGAAATCAGAGTTTACATTTCAGGTCCAGTGACCCTTCATCTTAGGCTGGGGTGAACCAGTTCTGACCCAGGGGCACTGGTATCTCAGTGATAATTGCTCCTGCCAATCTGGTATTGAGTGAATGAGATCATCAAATTCCCTCTTCCTACTCTGAGACCCAGCTGACGACACCTCCCCCAGCCCCGTCTGCAACACGGTGTCATTCTGGCTGTTTCTGCTAACTCCTTTCGAGGGGATCAGCCAGAGTACTTGGTACAATGTTAGATTCAAAATCTGCTTAATTATCCTACATCGGAAATTGGAGACACAGAGACTGTTCTCCTTAAAGCTGTGCAGCTTAGGGAAGATCGATTTGAGGCATTGAAAATCAAGAAAGGCTTTGTAGAGTAAATACAGAGAAACTGGTTCCAGTGATGGGAGGCTGCAGAATGAGAAGGACACAGCATAACGGGAATGAACAATGGATCCAGAGTGAGCGATGAGGAGAATGTTTTTGCACAGAGAGAATTGTGATCTGGAAAGGGCTGTGGAAGCAGACTTAGAAATTTTCAAAAGAGAAGTGGAGAGACATTTGAAAAGAAACATTTGCAGGTCTGTGGGGAAAGAATGGAGGAAGGGAGTGGAATAATTAGATAGCTCTTTCAAAAGACAGCACAAGCACAATAGGCCAAATTCTGTGCTGTGTGATTCTAGGGTAGGGTGGTGGAGTTCACCCACTCTGTCACTGTCTGTAGGAAGCAATGTTGCTGATCAATCCTTGGCGTGAGGTTAGCACACCAGAAACTGTTCACTGGCTCAAGACAAGATCTCTGCTAAACTCAAACAGGAGTTGTTCTTCCGAAAGCTGCTGGCCAATCAGATCTTCCCAGCAATGTCAATCGTCACAACTGTAATCAAACCAGGCATGAAGTCCCAGAAGCAGGTGAAGACAG
Organism: Ginglymostoma cirratum; assembly: GCA_024137785.1. NCBI lineage: Eukaryota > Metazoa > Chordata > Chondrichthyes > Orectolobiformes > Ginglymostomatidae > Ginglymostoma > Ginglymostoma cirratum. Next base: position 13,357,506 of record JAHRHZ010000140.1, on the reverse strand, counting down.
GTAAATAGAGGTACGTTAAGATAAATACAGGTAAATCAAAGAATTGGGGACGTAGTCGAAAACAAAAATAAAGTGCTGGAGAAATTTAGTCAGTCTGGCAGCATCTGCAGAGAGAAAAGCAGAATTAGTGTTTCAAGCCCAGAAACCCTTTGTCAAAATAGACATTCTACTTTGTGGACAGACAAGTACAGGTAAATATTAGTAAATGCAGGCAAAAAGAGATAAATAAATGTAAATACAGGTGTGTAGAGATAAATACAGGTAAGTTGAAGTAAGTATCAGTATGTAAAGGTGGTTACAGGTAAATGCAGGTAAGTAAAGATAAGTACAGGTAGGTATAGATAAATAGGTGAAAGGTTAGTACAGGTAACTACAGGCAGATACAAGTAAGCACAGGTAAGCACAGGTAAATACAGGTAAGTAAAGATAAGTACAGCTAAATGGGGTAAGTAAAGGCAGGTTTAGGTTACTGGTACAGGTAAGTAAATGTAAATACTAGTAAGTAATAAAAAGACTACAGTATTACAGATAAAAACAGATATAAAAACAGTCCGGAGGGGAAAAGTGGAGAGGTGTCGTGGGGGGAGAGAGTTGGACATTATGATGTAGAGGCTTTTTGGCAGCAGGGAGTACCCAGCATTGGGTGCACACCTTTGTGTGGGATGAAGTGTTAGGAGGCCCTTGAGGGAGGTGTCACCCACTTCATTCTCAAGGAGCAGAGTGACCTGTTGGGCAGACAGAAACACAAAGAAAAATGAGACACGCGCATTAACAGTAGAAAAAGGAAAGAAAAGGTCTGCGAAACACAATTTCAATTGCACCAGTCTGCACCATGGGATTTCATAAGTTGTTTTGGTTTGCTTCACTGTGTGGTTGAGTGTTTGTCTTTTTAATGTATTTAATTCCTTCTGCAACAGGAGGTTTGCAAAGATAAGTGAGATGAAGCCAGCTCACTGTTACTGGAGACTTTTTGTGAGGGAGAGATTTTTGATGCTGTCGCTCAGAATCCCTACAGTGTGGAAGCAGGCCATTCAGCCCATTGAGTCCACACCAAACCTCCAAACAGCATCCCACCGAGACCCACACCCCTACACTGCAACCCTGCATTTTCCATGGCTAATTCACCTAACCTGCACATCCCTGGATACTATGGGCAATTTAGCACATCATTGGACTGTGGGAGGAAACCCATGCAGACTCAATCACCTAAGACTGCAATCAAACCCAGGTCCCTGGCGCTGTGAGGTTGCGGTGTTAACCACTGCATCACCTTGCGCATTATCCTGCTCTGCTCCCACACCACTGGGAGCCAATCAAAACATTGCTGTTGAGCGGTTGTCCTGGGCAGAACTCTTTGACTCTTGCAGTCTGCTTTTTCTCTCCTTCTCTCTGTTCCAGGAAAATGCAACATTGTATATAACTCACAATATGTTCCAGTAAAACACAATTCTTAAAACTGCCGCCATTTCTTTGCAGCGTGCCCTTGGTTTAAAGCTGTATCTTCCTTTTTTTGAGTCCACAGTTCAAAAACAAAGGATCTAAAAATTTGTGGTCTTTACAACACTGAGTCAGATGAGGAGATAATAGCTCAAATGATTTAAAACATGGTTAAAGAGGTTCATTTCAAGGAGGCGAAAGAAGGAGAGAGACGTGAAGAGAGGTGGGGACGTTTGGGAGATGTTCAGGGCCCAGGAGTGATTAGAATCGAGAGATGGTCAAGAAACCAGAATTAGAGAAGCTCAGAGATCCCACTGAGTTGCAACGCTGGAGGACAGGAGCAAGGTTATGAAGGGATTTGAAAACTAGGGATGAGAACTTTAAAATCAAGTTGTTACCGGACAGTGAAAGGCAGCGAGCACAGGAGGTGATCAGGCACAGGATTTACTGCGAGTCAGAGTACTGGCAGACAGCTGCTGGAGTGTGTGGTTGTCCTCTTGACTCTGAGCCTCTTAGTCCAAGTCCCACTCTGGGTTTCAAGAACAAATAACAGGCTGAGACTCTGGAGCAGGGTTGAGTGGGTGCTGCACTGCCAGTCGTGCTATCTTTCAGATGAAATATTAACCCAAGGGTTTGCAGCTCTCTCAGGCCAATGCGAAAGGTTCTGGACAGTATTTTGAAGAATTGTAGGGGAGTTATACCTTGCCCTGGCTAATGTTCATCCCATGATCAACACCATAAAAACTGATTGTTTGAAACAGTGCTGTTTGTGGGATAATATTATGTACCAACGACAATATCACAGAATTGTTGCAGTACAGAATGAGACCATTCAGCCCATTGTGCCAAATACCAATCTGTTACCTTTCCCCGACACTCTGCGCATCATTTCTATCTAAATAATCTTCCAATGCTATCTTAGCTGCTGCATTTTGAACATTACAACAGTGAACACCCTTTGAATTGCTGAGACATACTAAGCAGGTGAGAGCTTCTCGAATGAAGGAGCATTTTGAATGAGTTAAAGGTTTGAGATAATGAAGGCTGGGAAACTTCTACTCCTGTATCACCTAAACTTCCTCTCAATCCCCGCCTAGACTCCTCAATGATCTTCTTAACTCAACAAATGCCCCAATTCGAGGTTAGTGCAGGAAATGATGAGCCCAGCTGGTTAGAGTAGACCGGAGTTGGTGGTGGAGGGGTGGGGGGGTGGGGGGGGAAGCAGTAGGCAGGGCACAGAGATGGATCAGGAGTTAATGCTTCTTGCCCAGGGCACTAGCCTTTGTTCCTGACACAGCGCCAAGCTCACTAGAGAGTAGCCATTATCAGCGCCTCATTAAATAACAATTAGATGTAAATTAAGATGAGAGCAAATATTGATTGTATCATTCAGCTGCAAAATCTCCCCTGTCGATAAAGATTACAGGCAGCACCCCCATTACCAGCAAGGTTAAAGCCTGCGGTTAGAGCCACTCATTAAAACTTTAATGATTTATTGACTTAAATCCCACCCCTTTAGAATGTTCCAGTTATGTTTTATTGTTCTCAGTGTGGCCCCAGGGGCAATTGCTTAACTCCTTCCATTCCACAATACTTGCCCAAACTTTCGCCTCTCCTCACTGCACACACAACACACTGACTCTCACTGGGACAGGGTCCCACACACACACTGACTGGGATGGGGTCCCACACACACTGACTGGGACGAGGTCCAAAACACACACTGATTCTCACTGAGGTATGGGTCCCACACACACTGACTCTCACTGGGACAGGGTCCCACACACACTGACTCTCACTGGGGTATGGGTCCCACACACACTGACTCTCACTGGGACAGGGTCCCACACACACACTGACTCTCACTGGGGTATGGGTCCCACACACACTGACTCTCACTGGGACAGGGTCCCACACACACACTGACTCT
>JAHRHZ010000140.1:13331623-13353739 GCA_024137785.1 Ginglymostoma cirratum | reverse complement strand
GGGGGGGGGGATGGTTTCTGATCAAGGGTCTAGGCCCGAAACGTCAAGCTTTCCTGCTCCTATGATGCTGCTTGGCCTGCTGTGTTCATCCAGCCCCACAGCCTTGTTATCTTAGCCCCTCTAATACCAGTGGCTTTCAAAAATCTCTTAATGTTAAAATTTTCAACTGATTCCCGACCTCAGCAGCTTTCTCAGGGAGAAAGTTCTGGGTTTCCAATTTGTGTGAATCAGTGCTGCCTGACATCACTTCTGAACACTCCTGGCTTGAATTATACAGCTTTTACCCAACGTTCTGAACTCACCCCTTCATCAGGGAAAGTAGTTTCGCTCTATCAAACAGACACGATCCTTTAATCACTTCAATGGGATTGAGGCTTAGTTTTTGGAAGTCAGGTGCTTACAAACCTCTTTTTTGTGACCACTTCTCATAACTTAACACTGCAGCTATTAGTGCCAGGCATGAGGACAATACAAATGTGTGTGTGTGTGCGCGCGTGCATGTGTGTGTATGTTTCTGTGTGTATGTGTGTGTGTTGGATGCAATGATATTTCTCTTGGCGAGAGAGGGGTCTGTGTGGCAGGTATCCATCGAATGAACAATGATCGGCTCCTGGGCACTGCAGGTACTGAGGAAGTTGCTTCGCTTTGATCAGCCTCGTTTTCCCAATCCCCTGGGTCAAGGGAAATGATTGGAACTGGAAGCTGCTCAGAGACATTCCTAATTCCACATAGCACTAGTTCCCTAGTTAATGGAGCATGTGTTTGTAAACTCTGTGTTACTGTCTCACTATAAACCCAAACAGAATTCCAACCACTGACAGTCATCAGTATGGAAATGATGAAAGGAGGCAACGTCCATTGTGACATTTACTAGTCTGACTAACACATTAGGGCTTGGCTACAAAGCTCTGAATCCCTACTGAGAACAAAGAGCTGAAAAGGAAGCCCAGTCGCATACCAATGGAAGAGTGAGCAAGCTGGGGGATGATAGAGACTGACTGATTTTGGAAGTTAAGGGGGCTTTTGAGAGACAAGCTGCTTTGGCCAGAGCTCTACATGTCTCACAACTCGTAAATTGCACACGAACTTTAATTGTTGTGACTTATATCACAGAATCCAGCTGAACAGGAGCTAGATGATGCGATAGAGTTAGGGCTAGTACTTACCAGATTGGAGTGAGTACAGTGTTCAAATAGCTTAAAGTACAGAGCAGCATACGGTCCAATCATTCCCTTTGATTTGGGTACCAATGAACAATTTCCTCTGATAGAAAAATAAAATTCTGTGAATGCTGCGAGACTCAAAACCCCTCAGGAAATGATGGAAAGACTCAATAGGTCTGGCAGCATCTGTGGGGAAAGAAACAAAGGTGACATTTCAGATTATCACCTCACATCAGAACACTGCATGAAGAGTAAAAAATATCATTGGTTTTCAGTGAGTAAAGATAGACGAGTGGAGAAGAAAAACAGGGAAGGACTGATAGGCTGGAGGGAAGGAAATGACATAAATTTGACAATGGTGAGACAAGTAAGAGACAAACCGGTGCCTAGAGGATGTGTGATAACAAGATGTAGAGCCGGATGAACACAGCAGGCCAAGCAGCATCAGAGGAGCAGGAAAGCTGACGTTTCGGGCCTAGACCCTTCTTCAGAAATGGGGGAGGGGAAGGGGGTTCTGAAATAAATAGGGAGAGAGGGGGAGGTGGATAGATTGTGGCCTCCTCTACATCGGGGAAACCAAGCGGAGGCTTGGGGACCACTTTGCAGAACACCTATGCTCAGTTCGCACTAAACAACTGCACCTCCCAGTCATGAACCATTTCAACTCCCCCTCCTATTCCTCAGACGACATGTCCATCCTGGGCCTCCTGCAGTGCCACAACGATGCTACCCAAAGGTTGCAGGAACAGCAACTCACATTTCGCTTGTGAACCCTGCAGCCCAATGGTATCAAGGTGGACTTCACAAGCTTCAAAATCTCCCCTCTCCCAACCACATCCCAAAACCAGACCAGCTCGTCCCCGCCTCCCTAACCTGTCCTTCCTCCCACCTATCCCCTCCTCCCACCTCAAGCCCCACCCCCATCTCCTACCTACTAACCTCATCCCGCCCCCTTGATCTGTCCATCCTCCCTGGACTGACCTATCTCCTCCCTACCTCCCCACCTACACTCACGTTTACTGGCTCCATCCCCGCCTCTTTGACCTGTCTGCCTCCTCTCCACCTATCTTCTCCTCTATCCATCTTCTATCCACCTCCCCCTCTCTCCCTATTTATTTCAGAACCCCCTTTGCCTCCTCCATTTCTGAAGAAGGGTCTAGGCCTGAAACGTCAGCCTTCCTGCTCCTCTGATGCTGCTTGGCCTGCTGTGTTCATCCAGCTCCACACCTTGTTATCTCAGATTCTCCAGCATCTGCAGTTCCTACTATCTCTAGACGATGTGTGCATGGCAGGATCGTTGGTTTGAAAGCAAAGGCAGTAAGAGAGAAACATGAGATACAATAAACTGGCAAAGGAAACCAAACAAGTAGGTGCAGATATCACAGTCTGAAATTGTTGAACACAATATTTGGAGGGGAACAATTGATCAGAAAGAGTGTTGGAATTATTGACCGATCAGGAGTTTTGTGCATTGCCTCTTCCTATCAGTGTTTTGTGCAGTCTACTGTTTTACTGTGGCACTAATACAAAGTGAGGTAGTGAGAGACCAGTGATTGGGAAATGTCTATTCCAATTACAGCTTCTCCCACAGGGAGAGAATCAGGCGTAAATATTAATAATGGCCCACACATGTAATCCAAATACCTTATTGTATTGAAATGGTAGCCACTGCTATAACATGTCACACAGTCCACAAACTCCTCCTTCTGACTTCCGCCTGACTTCCACTTTCCCTGAAATAAATGATTCTTTCTTAGTTTACATTTCTCATGCTGTTATAGAGAGATGCTGTCAAAGTGGCAGATCAAACATAGAAGCCTTTCACAGAAACCTTCAAATATAAAACAACAGTTGATGACACTCACATACTGAGGTGACTATTGAGGGGATGGTTAACTTGCTGGGACATGGCCAAAGGGAGCTACTCAGTTGACAGTGATATTGATCAGGAAATGTTAGAATTCACAGGCCAGTTAAGACAGTTGGATAATGGATTCAGCGATTACCAGGCTGTGAGAGTGTTGAATGTTGCTTAAGATGTGGTCAGATTTATGATCAGGCTGTGTGGTGAAGTCAGACTCGACCCTGTCTCCACTTGTTTGTCCTGGTGTCAGAGTGAGACAGTCACTTCCTGTCCCATGCACAGCGCCCATTACAGCAGGATACCTCCTGTCCCTGGCACAATGTCATTGTCATTAAAGAAGTACAGCTCCCAGAACGCAGAGCAATTAATCATACAAGGTTCGGACTCAGCCGAAACAGGGATAGGAAGCATATCCCTGAGATCCTGGCCTCTCATTTCATACCAACCTAAAACCCCAATCCTGTAAAACTCAGAGAAGCCTATCTGGCACCTGGAGTCTGTCACAGAAAATGCAGAACAGTGTCTCATCTACACCACATTCCTCACTGTACACTCTGATGTATCCCACACCCTCACTGTAACACTCTGATACAGCCCACACCCCAAACTACAACACTGATATACCCCACAACTCTCACAGTAGCACGGTGATACATCCCACACCCCTCACTCTAATACCCTGATATATCCCACACCCAACACTACAACACTCTGATATACCTCCACACACCTGAATGTAACACACTGATATATGCCAAAACGCTTACTGTAACACTCTGATATACCCCACACCCCTCACCGTCACACTCTGACATAACCCACACTGCTCATTGTAATGCTGATATATCTCACAACCTCACTGTAACACTCTGATACAACCAACACGCCACACTGTAACACTCTGATATACTCCACACGCCTCGCAATAACACTGTATTATGTCCCACACCCTCACTGTAACAAGCTGATAAATCCCACACCCCTGACTGTCACACTCTGATATACCCCACACTTCTCACTGTAATACACCGATATATCCTAAGGTCCTTACTGTGACAGTCTGGTATGCCCCACTCTTCTCACTATAACACCCTAATATGTCCCACATCACTCACTGTAACATACTGATACAGCCCACAGCCATCGCTGTAAAATGCTGAAATATGCCTCACTGCTCACTGTAACACTCTGACATACCATACACCCCTCACTGTAACATTCTCAAATACCCCACATCCCTCACAATAACACTCTATTATATCCCACAGGCTTCACTGTAACATTCTGATTTACCCCACAACCCTGACTGTAACACTGGCATACTCCATATCCTTTACTGTAATACTCTAATCTATCACAGATCCTCAATATAACACTGTGACATACAGAAGACTGCTCACCGTAACATTGTGATGTGTCCCCCACTTTTCACTGTAACAATCTGATATACATCACTCCACTCACTGTTAGACTCTCATAGACCCCACACCCCTCATCGTAACACTCAGATATATACCACACCCCTCACTGTAACACCCTAATATACCCCACACCCCTCACTGTAACACTCTGATATATCCTACACCCATCACTGTAACATTCTGATTACACTACACCCTTCATTTTAACTGTCTGAAATACCCCTCAGCCTCATCGTAACACTCTGACATACCATACCTCCTCACTGTAACATTCTGATATACACCACACCCCTGACTTTAAACTCAGATATATCCCACACTCCTCACCGTAACACTGATATATCGCATGTCCCTTCACTGTAACACTCTGACATGCCATACCTCCTCACTGCAACATTCTGATATACACCACAACCCTCACTGTAACATTCTGACATATCCCACACGCCTCAATATAATACTCTGATATATCGTACATCCCTCATTGCAACTCTCTGATATGCTCCGCACACCCTATTGTAAAACTTTGATACACCCAAACTCCTCACTGTAACAATCTGATATAAAGCACACCCCTGACTGTAAAACCCCAATATATCCCACACTCCTCACTGTAACACTGATATATTGCATGCCCCCTCACTGTAACACTCCCATACTCCCTACTCATCTCACTGTAACACTCTGATATGTCTTGCACAACCCACTGGAATATGCTGATTTGGCCTGCAGCCCTCACTGTAACTTTAGAATATTCTATATCCCTTACTGTGATAATCTAATATATCACACATCCTCACTAAAACACTGCAATATAGAGAAGATCGTTCACTGTAACATTGTGAAATGCCACACACACTTCACTGTAACACTCCGGTACAACTCATCCCCCTCAACGTAACACACCGATATACACCACACCCCTCACTGTAACACTGATAATCCCCACACCCCTCACTGTAACACTTTAATATACCCCACACCCCTCACTGTTACACTCCAATATACTAACACCTCTCATTGTAAAACCTTGATATAACCCATACTCCTCACCATAACATTACGATATATCCTACACCTCTCACAGGAACATTGTGATATACCCCTCACCTGTCACTGTAACACTGATATGTCCCACATCCTTCACTGAAACACTCTGATATACCCCACACCCCTCACTGTACCAGTGATATACACCACACCCCTCACTGTAACACTGATACACCCCACACCCCTCACTGTAACACTGATATACCCCACACCCCTCACTGTGACACTGATATGTCCCACACCTCTCACTGTAACACTGATATACACCACACTCCTCACTGTAATATTGCGCTTAACCCCACACCCCTCACTGTAACACTCATATAAAGCCCATGGCCCTCACTGTTACATTCTGATATACCCCACATGTCTCACTGTATCATTGTGATATACCCCATACGTTGCACTCTAACACCCTGATATACACCATACCCTTCATTATAACATTGTGATATATCCCATACCTCTCACTGTAACACTGATATACCGTACATTCTTCACTGAAACACTCTGATATACCTCACACCTCTCATTGTTACTCTCTGATGTATACCACATCCCTCACTCTAACACTCTGATATATCCCATACCCTTCACTGTAATATTGTGATATACCCCACACCCTCACTGGAACACTCTGATATACCACACTCCTGTCAGTGTAACATTCTGATGTATGCCATACCGTTAAATGACAGATGAGCAGTTGGAACCTGTGGTGACCTGTTGGATGGTTGAACAGAAGTTGCTGGACTCTTTGATACCCTGCAAGTTTTCTTGAATCTAACAATCCTTCCACTCTGACCTTATCAGTGAAATGTGCCTTTGTGAGTATCTTTCATGTGATAAGTGTCCTGTTGTGTTTGCGTTTGTTATTCTGGTCTGTGTTTTATTAAGAATGCAACTGATTTATTGAAGGAATTCACTCGAATGCGTTTGACTCCATAAAAATTGACATCAAGAGAGGAAATGCTTTAACTCCCCAGGGAAAGAGCAGGGGATGAAAGAGTGAAGACAGTGAGGATCCCATAGTCGATAACACTCTCACTGCAGTAAGATTACTGGGCGTGAGTGGTGCTGGGGGTGGAGGAGCAGAGAGCAGGTGACAGTCTGTTCCAGGGGTGAACAGAAAGTGAGGGAGCGAGGTGGGGTAGGTTGGAGAGGGAGAGCAGGGCATGGTGGAGGGAGAGGAGTGGGCCGGTGAGAATAGTAGAGATAGTGAGTTAGGAGAATTAGTGGGATTGGAGAGGTGAGAGAGAGTAAGCGAATAGTAGAGGAGCAGATATGGAGGAGGGGTGTGTGGGGACAGTAAATGGAGGAAGGGTAGTGTGTAGTAATGGTTGGGAGTGAAGCAGGAATGGAGTAGGAGGATTAGGAGAGTGTAAGATGGTGTGGGAGGAGGAGGTATGAAGGGGTCGAATGGGAGGAAGGAAGGGTATCAGAGGAAGCAGGGTTGGGGGAAAGGGCAGTGAGTTAGGAGAGGAATTGGCTGTCATCTTGGGGGTTTATATTCCTCTGTGAGCGGACTGGAATCTTACAACAGTCTCCAGGTCACAGCAGGCCGTGTGCTACTGCCCTCTGGGGGCCTGGAGAAACATTGTCCTGCAAACTGGTGGCAATGAATCTTTTCCTGCTGACCTCTCACTTCAATCAGATATAATTATATTCATTCTGTTTTCAGTTGACAGCACCAACAGTCAGTTTTGTACAAATCCATACATTAATCGTGCTGCTCTGTATTGTAGAGTACAACCCAATAGCCATGGGGAGACTGAGACAGTCTGCTCCAGGCTTGCACATGATTGCAAAGAGGAGGAGAAGATTAAGAGATTGATGAAGAAGTGACGAAGTGACAGCAGCCTGGAGTTTGTAATGGGAACGAGAGAGTGAGGGAGTGAGTGAGGGAGGGGGCAAATGTACAGCTTCAAAAAAAACAAGTTCAAGGGAGACACAGTGCAGTAAGTCTCGGTCATAAATGCGTTCAGTTAATGAGGTGTCAAGAGTAACACAATCCAAGCTTATTGCAACTCCAGCTTCCACTTTAACACACCTCTCAATCCACTGTTGGCCCAGTGCAGCCCCTGGTGTTGCCCCCTGCAGCATTGCCCCTGTTTGGCCACAGTGTAGCCTCCCACCCCCATTATCCACACCCCCACCCCACAAGTGTAGATCCCATTGAGACCTATAGCATTGGTCCCTGAAGCATTTCTCCTGTATAATTCCCAGTGTAGCTCCCCGTGAGCCCACCCAATGTAGGTTGCAGGTCCCCCTGTAGCCCCTAGTGTTGCCTTTTTTTGCTTTCTCCTGAGGGAAGTTCTTTTCTCGAGCTCGGGAACACAGTTAACCTGTGTCCCCTGGTTAAATCCCACCAGTATCCCAGCTCCTGATTATGATTCCAAGGCTGCAGTATGCAGGGTGGGTCTGCAGACACCAGGTGAGGCCAGAATTGAAACGTAGGAACAGGAGGCTATTCCACCCCTGGAGCCTGTTCTACCATTCAGTTAACTCCTGACTGATTGGGATGTCTACCCTTTTTCTACCACTGACAGAAAAAAAAAATCAAGCCTTGAAAGCTTCAGCTGACCCTCAGGTTCCCAAGACTTTGGGGGACAAAGTTCCAGATCCGCACTGTCTTTTATTTGGAAAATTGTCACCCTTAAATAGAGTGGCTCTAATTTGAATTTTTTCTGAATCACCCTCCCCTGCCAGAGGAAAAGGTTCCTCTCTATCTAGTTGATCCACCCTATTAATCCTTGAATCAGCTTTGATTGAATCACTCTTAAGCTTCTGTAAAGGGGAACTACAGTTGAGTGTATCATCCGTAACCATGATCCCAGTGAAAATACATTGCGTCTGCACCAAGAATAACCCATTCTTCTGGAGTTCACATCTGATGCCCTGTGCAAAGTAAAGGGTTAACTATACCCTTTCTCTAAGACTAACTGCTAAGCATGTGCAAAAGGCGCTATGTTATAGCAACGGCAGATCAGGTGGAGCTGAAGACTGAATCTGTAATGTTCCAGAAGGATGTCCTTTCTTACCATCCACGATAAATAGTTATGCTCAATAAAATTTGCTAAGGTCCACTCACAAGAGCATAGACCTCATATTGCTACACGGTGGTGATGTTGACAGGGCCAATGAACCTCAGGTAGCAGCATGGTGTGCCTGAAATTAAACCTAGAGGCAGAGCAGTGTTACAGGGGAAACACAAGGCCAGCCCCTTGATTCAACCCCAGAAATTGAGAAGTATCTAAAAAGTGGCTCAGTGGAGACCTGCAAACAACGAACATCAAGACCCACCTAGGCACTAGGAGAGGGAAAGCTCACAGAAAAGCTGCAATATGCAGGAAGGAAAAGAAACAATACTATCACTATAGACCACAGAGCAAAAACATTGAGAATAGAAAATATCTCATTTTTATCATACCCTCCAGCGAATGCTATGGGTCCTACCTCAATGATCTTTTGGGTAAAATGGCGCTGACCATTTCGCAGATACTGTGCTGCTTCAGGCCTCAGTGAAAAGCCAGACAAAGAGCAGGTCAATATTTTGCTGTTCACGATCGGCAGCAATTCCATTGCAATTCTCAACAGACAAAGTGTTGCAGAAGAAAATGCAACACACAAAGAGGTAATTAAAACTTATAACATTTGTTTCAGGTAAAAATGAAACCTCCTTTCTCAATTGGCAAAGACCATGGAAAAATATTAACTACCTTACAAATACTGCCTCACAGATAATGCCAATATGGGCCCTTGAAAGATGAAGCTCACCTGGGATTGAAACTCTATCAGAATTTATTCAGTCTAAAGAAGACCTTATCCTATCACAAGCAGTGCAGTTCACTAGACTGGCTGACCATCACAAGCAAACAGGGAATTTCCCTGGAACTCTGAACTCTGCCCACTTTGTTAATCTGAGGGCTGCTCATGAGCTGGAAAGCCTATAGCCAGAAGAAGAAGAGTATACCATTCCCGCCATTACTTCCCATACATTGTGGCGAGAAAGCTCCACATTGGTGCCAATGCTGCCCAATGCTGAGTTCCACATAAAGACATTTCACAATAGGCTACCTTAATCCATGACAGTCCAGATTTTCGCCAAGGTTCTTATTGGGAGAATTTATAGTTCAATAATGACAAGTAGCTAAGAAATAGCTGTCCAGAGGAAAGGAGGTGTTTAGGTCTGAATTGGATCATGCCTGTACTCATTAGAGAAAAACAGTTATTCTCCAAAAAAAAGCCAACACAAACGTGAAACTAAACTCCATCAAGCATCTATGGAAACCTCTCAGCAAAGAGAAGGAGAACCAAATCATAGAGCTCTCAGAGACTTAGAATGCTTAGGTGAAGCTTAAAGTGGAGCATTAAATGGGGGTTAAATGATCAGAGAAGTCTAACTATCTCAAAGAGACTTTTGATCTAAAAGCCCAGTGGTTAGGAGTTACACAATGTAACTGAGCCTTGGAGACTGAGAAAGAAAAGACAATTGAAAATTTCCAGAAATCCTCTACACAGACAGCCGACATTGACACAACAAAAATTAGTTCACTCATATTCGTAAAAATATTCAGGGCTCCAAGATCACTATGAGCTATTAGCTGAGGTAAACTTTGTCCTGCGATTAGAAGGTAATGACCTTATGAACGTAAAGGGTTATATGTTCATGGTTAAATGTCATTGCTTAAATGAGGGCCACTAACACAACTGGGAGAAAATAGATAATAAAGGGTTAATAATATCTTTACCGTAATTATAGCTCCTGACCAAGTGTGAAATCATAGTGACGCCAGAGGACATGGAACTGGGGCCTAACTCTGTTACCTTCTGGAACATTCCCCCCTCTTATCACACAATCAGATGATAGAGGTTTAAATTTAATACTCATTATTTACTACAATCAGAACAAGGAAAGGGAGAGGTAGAAGGAGAGAGGGATAGTTGGAGAGATAGAGAGAGAGAGACAGATGTAGAGAGAGAAGAAAGACAGAGGGAAAGAGAGGTAGAGAGAGAGAGGGAGTGAGAAGGAGAGAGAGGGATAGAAATATCACGCTGTCGGTGCTCTGCTCTTAAGAGCAGGGAAGATAAAATGTCAAGACCTGGAGTTCAGAGACTGACTAGAGAGGAGAAGGTTAATCCCAGAACGGAGAGATTATAAAGATCAGAAAAGATTGAAAAGGCTGGGTCTCTTTTGTAGAAAATAGAGGATTGACGGGTGACCAAGTTGAGGTCTTTGTAATTCTAAAAGGATTTGATAAGGTAGATAGAGAGAAGATGTTTCGGATTGCAGGGGAGACACTAACACAAGACCATAAATATAAAAGGGTTACTATTACATCCAGGAAGGGATTCAGAGAAACATCTATACCTAAGAGCAGTGAGAATGTGGAGATCACAACCTGTCCCACCACCTCCCCGTGCTCCCCCCCAAAAAAAAACTGGGGGCGATTAAGGGGAAGCTGGATAAACAGAGGAGGGCGAAAGGAATGAAGGATCTGATGACAGGGTGTGAGGAAGAGTAGGGGTGTGGGAAAGAGGCTACTGAGTATAGATTTCAACAGTAACCTCAATATGATTCTGTGGGAAGGCGGGCTCAAGAGAGATAAACCTTTTGGTGTTGGAGGTGGGCAAATTGAGCCAAGTCCCAATGCTTTGATTTGATGGATGAGAGCGAGTTTGTGTAGAATGGTGCAGGTTCTAATGTGAATGAATTGAGAAGACTGAGAATGACACTCACAATGGGTATAGAAACTTTGTCCCCCGTACCAGCCTTGACATTGACCCTGGTTAGATCACCGTGGCAAAAACACTTATTTTCAGATCCACCTGGTATCATCCAGCCAAATGATTCCTTAATTTGGATTTTGAGAAGGATTTCCCACATATTATTTTGCATCACTGTGTTCTATCTCACTGACTTTGAGAAATCCCAGAAACTATTAGTAAACTATTGCAGGCCATCCCACTTCAATGCAAATGTTTTCTGGGTGAGGTTTGGGAAAAGCTCTCTTCAGATTGATTCACACTTGAAACCGCAGACGTACTGGGCCCTGTGCTGTCTGTTCCTCAAGAGTGTTATAAAATTGTGGTTAATCCCCCATGGATCAGACTCACTCAGACCACCCGAAGTCAGGGCACGATGGTGGTGAGGGAGGGGTGGGGGAGTTTGATACATAGGGGGAGGGTAGGAGAAAACACCCAATTGTTGCAATAAACCAGAGTCTTGTCCTCCATAAACAAAATCTCCTCAATGAGCCAACAGGCTGAGACTGTGCTGCTAATAACATCACACTCTGTAACATACATCAATGCTGAATTCTGTCTGACAACACGTCTGGTTTGATACAGAATTATATAGAATGTAGGGCATAGAAACAGGCCATACAGTCTACTTGCTTCATGCTGGTGCTTGTGCTCCTCTATCCATCTGCATCCTATTAAGATCCAGTTTGTCTCCAAATTTAGAGGTCAATCTTCCTCATAGTTGTGGGAAGGCCTGGATTATTCTCCTTAGGGACAGAGCTCCATGGCTGCAGAATAAAATAGGTGTCCATTAGTTTCTGATGAAAAATCTACCAGTTAAACCTCTTTGCTGCAATCTCTCCTCTTAAACCTTTAATCCCACTCCTTAACAGCAAACCCTCTCCTTAAACACCAATCCTACCCTTTAACCCCTAACCCTCCCTTTAATCCCCAATCCCACCCTTTAACCCATAACGTTCCCTTTAATCCCCAATCTCACTCTTTAACCCCTCACCCTCCCTTTAATCGCCAATCTCACTTTTTAACCCCTAACTCTCCCTTTAATTCCCAAACCCACCCTTTAACTCCTGAACCCTTCCTTAAATATCAATCCCACCTTTTAACCCCTAAACCCTCCCATTAATCCTTATCCTACCCCTGTATCCCCATCCTCCCTTTAAACCACAATACAATCTTTTTACCGCAAACCCTCCCCTTAAAACCCAAAAGCACGAGGAATATCATTAGCACCATCCAATATGATGATGTCATATGAATTTATAGGCAAAACAGTTCAGCATTTTGAAGGAAGGAGACTTTAGTTCTGATCCTCCTCAAAGTCTGTGTAATAATGTCCATCATATCAGTGTGACCAATAACCAATGGCTAACATGCAAGAAACTATATACTGTTCACTACAAGAGACTAACTGAACAAGGAGATGATTCTTTCCTCTATCAGACTAGATCGATCAGGCACTGGAGTTTTCTTCACTTAAACAGCATGATGGCAGCAACCTACATTGTGAATAGTACAGTGGCATGAAGGCTAGCACTGCTGCCCATCCGTGCCAGGCACCTGGGTTCAATTCCACCCTAGGGTGGCTGTCTGTGTGGAGTTTGCCTGTTCTCCCCATCTCTGTGTGGGTTTCTTTCTGGCGCTCCAGTTTCCTCCCACAGTGCAAAGATGTGCAGGTTAGGTGGATTGGCCATGCTAAATTGCCCATAGCATGCAGGCTAGGTGGGGTTAGCCATGGGAAATGCTGGGTTACTGGGATAGGATGGGGCAATAGGATGTGCTTCAGAAGGTTGGCATGGACTTGATGGTCAAATGGCCTGCTTCCACACTGTCGGGATTCTGTTCTAATAGCAGCTCACACAGTGTACTGAGCTGGTCCTGGCCCACAATTGACACACAGTCCCTTGGGTTTCATTTCCCTGCCCCTTCTTCCTGTCACTCATTCTCTCACCTCCCCTTTCTCCTGTTCTCCCTTATCTTCACACCTCTCAATCTCTCTTCCCTCCCTTCCTCTGCTCACTTTCTCTTCCTCCCTTGATTGAGCTGGTCTCTGTTTTCCTTTCCCCCGCTATGGGAACTTGTACAACACCCTGTGAAATTCTGACATTAAAGGTAACAGATGCCCTATCTTAAACTGGAGACACCATGAAAAACATAATAAAAATATAATTTATATCTCACAGCTCGTTATAACATTTCAATCAGTTGAAATGGCTGTGATTATCCAGAGCCTGGTTTTCTCGAGTGAGCTTTCAGAGTGTCCCTGCTTTGTGTAATTCATGACAGTACGATGTAATCTGACACATCGTTGCTCTCTGCATTTCTCAATTACATTAAATCATCTGTTTTAAATACAAGATGTTTTAAATATTTATTTATTTCTACAGCTGAAATGTGTTAAGACTGGACAGCTATTAGAACAAGATCCCATAAATCCACAGGAAATTCTAATTGAATCTTTTTACTAGGAGCAATTCAAATCTCACTGGAACTGTGCAGGACTCATCAACCTCCTGCTGGTTCTTGAAAGGTGCATTCGACAAGAATCAGGATTTAATTGCTGGGATAGAGGCACATTAAAGACAAATATAACTTCTCCTACACTGTCAAACACTCTCAGGATAGGGACAGCACAAGGTTAGATACAAAGTAAAGCTACCTCTACAATTAACCCATCAAACATTCCCAGGACGAGTACAGCACAGGTTTAGATACAGAGTAAAGCTTTTACCGTTTTGACCTGAAAGTAAAGCTCTTTCTCCCTTTCCACTCTCAGGATATGTACAGCATGGGGTTAAATACAGAATAAAGCTGCCTCTACACTGTCCCTATCAAACACTCGCAGAACAGGGACAGCAAGGGATTAAATGCAGAGTAAAGCTGCCTTTACGCTGCTCCCCACCAAACACTCCCAGGTAAGTACAGCACAGGATTAGATAAAGAGTAAATCTCCCACTACGCTGTCATTAATTAGGAGATGAGGCAGAAAATTTGTGCACAGCAAGATCCCACAAACAGCAATGCATTGATTGATGGGTTTAATATTTCACAGGGCCACTTGTTTCAGCCACCGTGCCCTCTGAAGAAGTGATCACCAATGGCCATCTCCCTCCATCCACCCCTAGTGTGTACTATCTGAAAGAAGCCTCTGCCCACACATAACCTGAGGAGGACACTGAGACACTATCTATCTCACACCTGCACCTGCCTCAGCTCCTCCTCTGATTTTTTGCTCTCTGCCAAAATTGGCAAGAATTAGTTCAAAACTGAACTCTTCAAGTGAGATCAGTGCCTCATTGTTTGGACTGAATCACATCCCAGCCTTCACTCTGCTGTCCCCTGCTGGCCAGGCCTGGCTCTGCCTCACGCTATTTGATGTTCCCACTCACTCACATCACCTTTCGTTAGAAACTCGTGCGTTAGAAACTCGTGGTGATGAGGACCGGTCGAGAAGGAAGGAGGAAAGCAAGAGAGGTGACAGCAGGGAAGCAGACGCAAAAGCGAGAGAACACTGACACAGCCCACAGGGATTCAGAGAGAGAAAAGAGCAAGGAACATGTCAGGGATTCTGGTAAAAATAATAGAGTCAAAGGCACTTTTCAGAGGACAACTTCGGAATGCCTGTCGAATTATATTTTCAGATCAGCAAGAGCAGAATATTAGTGCACAAAAGCACTCCTCGGAAAGGTACAGCATGGGGTGAGATACAGAGCAGAGATCCCTCTACACAGTCCCCATCAACACTCCCAGGTCATGGGACAGCACAGGGTTAGATAGAGAGTAAAGCTCCCTCTACGCTGTCCCCATCAAACACTCCCAGGTCAGGGGACAGCACGGGTTTAGAGGCAAAGTAAAGCTCACTCTACAATTCCTGCATTTATAACCTAGGGTTATTCACTCGTCTGTCTTTCTTGTGCCTGTGTGTTTGTCAGTGTGTACGAGTACTGGCCTCAGTGGATACAATCTACTTTGAAACTAGTCCTTTCCAGTGATGCAGATCACACTAATTAAATTCAGCAAAGAGTTGGAGGCCCACTGTGGTTGAGATTATTGTGATTTAAGATGGCCGTCAATGTTTGGTAATGAAGTACTTCTATACTTTCCCGGGTGGTTTTGTGTTTCCTCACAGTGTGTGCAGTACAGATAACACATCCATCGTTTGTACAGCAGCTTGTCCTCTGCTCAGAAAGGCCATCGTTCTCAGCCTCTGTGGAGCGCACTTGTGCACCTTGCCTTCTCCTTCCATTTCATCAGTTCCCAAACTTCTCAGGCTCCGTCACACTCACCCTTCTGTACCACCACAACCCCCCGCCCTCAGTAACATTACTCCATCTTCCGGAATCTGAACTCTCCAGCCATTCGGCCTATTGTATCTAGTACAGTTCCCTGAAGGAGAGGGCCACTCAATCCCAATCCCCACACTTCCAGCAATTTTCTATTATACAATATCTACTTCCCTCTTCTATAGTTGTCAGGTTTCTGTCGCCACTTCCAACCCATCATTAGCTGGTTATAAATCCACCAGCTGAAAAAAAACGTGCCTGGCTGGTAAAGAGGAATTGGTACATTTCTCAACTCATTGTTTTATATGACAGAACTTCATTATTACTGAGGCACATTTTGTTGGAGGCTTTTGTCTTGCACTCAGGTCGATACCAATAAATGAGGAAACGAAAATCAATACTGTAGAAGACGAAAGAGCCAATTTATTGGTAACTGGATTCCGATCGGTAGAAACGTGGTGGTCTATCCTTTCTTGGTCCTTCCCCTTTAATGATATTTTTGCAAATTGTCCTGATGAGGGCAAAACATAAAACCTTGACAAACTGTGCTTTTTGTTTTAGCAATAAACATGTACCATCATTGCATTTACGACAGGTATTTGAAGAGGTGCCACATCTAACATCACTTTACAAATTAAAGGTTAAAGAATCAGCTGACACTTTCCACATGCGTAGAGCAAAGCTAATAGACAGGAACCTGGACTAAGAGTTTATTAACTTGACATATAAACACAAAGCAAAATGCCATGACTCCTGGAACTCTGAAATAAAAACAGAAATTGTAGAAAATCCTTACTAGGTCCAGGTAGCATCCACAGAGAGAGGAGCAGTGTTAAAGTTCTGCTCATGATCATGTGTGTGTGTGTGTGTTTGTGTGTGTGCACGCGCACATGTGTGTATATGTGTGCACGTGTGTGTCTCTGTGTGTTTGCGTGTCTGTGTGTGTGTGTGTGTTTTCATGACTGTGTTTCAGTGTCTATGAGGGCATTAATTTCTGTGTGTATCAGTGTCTATTTCTATATATGTGTCTCTGTGTGGGTCAGTGCTTGTGTGTGTGTTGTGTGTGTGTGTTTGTGTGTGTCAGTGTCCCTGAATGTGTGCATGTGTTTTATATACATGTGTGTGTTTGCGTGTGTGTGTGTGTGTGTGCACATTCACAAGATACAGTATGAAAAAACTTGGAGGATGATCTGTGGCTGTGGAGTGGGCGATATCTGTTTATTAATCCATGCATTTCAATCTTAATTAGAGCTGCATGGGAAAAACTACCAGTTCCTAATTAAAAATTAAAAGGCAGATTAACACAGAATGTTCATCAGATTCAGGATATGTTGGAGGCTCATTATTTAAAGACTATGACACATTGAAATGATGAGATAAAAGGAATGGTTTCCCTCTGTGGAGACTGGTGTTGTGATTTGAACGATGGGGATCATTAGGAGGCAATTACAGAAACAAAGCATTGGTGAGTGGGTTGTACCTGTCAGTCTGCACTGTGTTTGTGTGCCAGTCTCTGACAGGGCAAGTGTACAAACCTGGATAAAGAGATAGAAACACCAGGGTGGTGCAGCTTGTGGCCTTTGACAAGAGAGCAGTCCAGCCCAGCCCAGGGTGACTTTTCAGGTCAGGCACGGTGTGTGTTTAGTGCAGGACAGGATGTGCTTTACTGCCAATAGTCAACAGCTAAACCAGACAGACGTTTAAAATGCAGCACTGAAGGAGCCCTGCACTATCAGTTGCCCTTGAGAAGGTGGTGGTGAGCTGCCTTCTTGAACAGCTGCAGTCCATGTGCAATAGATACACCCACAGTGTTGCTGGAGAGGGAATTCTAGGATTTCGACCCTCCAACAGTGAAAGAACGGTGATATATTTCCAAGTCAGAATGGTGAGTGGCTTGGAGGGGAACTTGCAGATGGTGATGTTTTCATGTATCAGTTGCCCTGGTCCTTCTGGATGGAAGGGCCACAGGTTTGGAAGGTGTTGTCTAAGAAAACTTGATGAATCACTGCAGTGTATCTTGGAGATAGTAAACACTGCTGGTACGGAGTGTCAATGGTGGAGGGAGTGTATGTAGTGCCTATCAAGCAACTGCTTTGTCCTGGACGGTGTCAAGCTTCATGAGTCATGTTGGAGCTGCACCCATCCAGGCAAGTGGGGGGCATTCCATCATACTGCTGACATGTACCTTGTGGATGGTGGACAGGCTCTGGGGCGTCAGGAGGTGAGTTGCTCACTACAGTATTCCTAGCCTTTTACCTGCTCTTGTAGCCACTGTATTTATATGATTAGTCCAACTCATTTTCTGGTCAATGTAACCTCCTGGATGTTGATAGTGGGGTTTTCAGTGATGGTAACACCGTTGAATGTCATGGGGCAGTGGTTAGATTCTCTCTTGTTGGACAGTGTCATTACGTAGAGTGAATGTTAGTCACCACTTATCAGCCCAGCCTGGAAACTGTCCAGTTCTTGTTGCATTTGAACATGGACTGCTTCAGTATCTGAGGAGTTGCAAATATTGCTGAACATTGTGCAATCATTAGCGATCATCCCCACTTCTGACAGAGGGAAGGTCATTGATGAAGCAGCTGAAGATGGTTGGACCGAGGACACTATCCTGAGGAACTCCTGCAGAGATGTCCTGGAGTTGAGATGACTGATCTCCAACAGCTACAACCATTTTGCTATGTGTCAGGTATAACTCCAACCAGCACAGAATATTCCCCCACCGATTCCATTGATTCCAGTTTTGCCAGGGCTCCTTGATGCCACACTCTGTTGAATGCAACCTTGATATCAAGGGCTGTCACTCTCACCTCACCTCTGGATTTCAGCACTTCTGTCCATGTTTGAACCAAGGCTGTAAAGAGGTCAGGAGCTGAGTGGCCCTGGCAGAACCCAAACTGGGCATCACTGAGCAGGTTATTGCTGAGCAGGTGCAGCTTGATAGTGCTGTTGATGACAGCTTCCATCACTTTACTGATGATTGAGAATGGACTGATGGGGTAGTAATTGGCCATGTTGGAGTTGACTTACTTTTTGTGTAGAGGACATACCTGGACAATTTTCCACAATGTTGGATAGATGCCAGTGCTATAACTGTACTGGAACAGCTTGGCTAGGGGAGTGGCAAGTTCTAGAACATAAGTCTCTATTGCCAGAATACTGTCAGGCCCGTACTTTTGCAATATCCAGTGCCGCTAACTGTTTCTTGATATCATGTGGAGTGAATCAAATTGGCTGAAGACTGGTATCTGTAATGCTGGGGACCACTGGAGGAGGCCAAGAAGGATCATCCACTTGGCAATTCTGGCGGAAGATTACTGCAAATTCTTCAGCCTTATCTTTTGTACTAATGTGTTGGGCTCTTCCATAATGGAGAATGGGGGTATTTGTGGAGCCTCCTCCTGCAGTGAGTTGTTTAATTGCCCAGCACCATTCACACCTGGATGTGGCAGGACTGCAGAGCTTAGATCTGATCCATTAATTGTGGGATCGCTTAGCTCTGTCGATCACTTGTTGATTATGCTGATTGGGGAGTAGTCCTGTTTAGTAGCTTCACTAGGTTGACACCTCATCTTCAGGTATACCTGCTGCTGCTCCTGGCATGCCCTCTTGCACTCTCCTTTGAATCAGGGTTGATCCCTTGGTTTGATGGTTATGGTTGAGTCGGGGATATACCAAGCCATGAGGTTGCAGGTTGTGGAGCACAATTCTGCTGCTGATGATGGCCCACAGCACCTCATGGATGCCCAGTCTTGAGTTTCTAGATCTGTGTGAAGCCTGTCCCATTTAGCACGGTGATAGTGCCACACCACACGATGGAGTGTATTCTCAATGTGAGGGCGGGACTTTGTCTCCACAAGGACAGTGTGATGGTCACTCTTACCGATACTGTCATGGACAGATGCAACTGCAGCCGGCAGATTGGTAAGGATGAGGTCAAGAATGTTTTTCCACCTTGTTGGTTCCCTCACTTTTAGGACCCAAACAGCTCAGTTAGTAGTGACCTGGTATCTGTGATGCTGGACTCTGTACCTGTGCTCTTGCTGCTCTCACTTCTTCCTCCAAGGGTTTTTCAACTTGAAGGCATCTGCTTCATCAGTGAGAGAGGGTGGTGCATGATAATCCGTAGTCGCTTTCTTTGCCATTTTTGACCTGATACTATGAGACTTCATGGTGTCTGGAGTCAATGTTGAGATCTCTGGGGCAACTTCCTCCTGATTGGATACCATTGCTGTTCCTTCACTGTCACTAGGTGAAAGTCCTCAACAGAATTTACGAGTGCTTCTTAAAATGAATCTTTTCATGGGATGTAGGTTTCAGTAGCTGGGCCAGCATTTACTGCCCATCTCAAACCGCTCCAGAGAAGCTGGTGGTGAGCTGCACTCTAGGACAACTTCAGTCCTTGCATATACGTAACCCACAATGTCCTTACGGAGGGAGTTCCAGGATTTTGCCTCAGCAACACTGAAGGAACAGTGACATATTTCCAAGTAAGGATGGTGTGTGGCTTGGAGGGGAACTTGTAGAGTTCCCAGGTATCTACTGCCTTTGTCCTTCTACATGGTAGAGGTGTGAATTTGGAAGGTCAAGGCCTCCAAATATAAGCACAAGGGCAGTAGTTACGTGGGAATACCACCCTCTGCAAGGTTGCCTCCAAACCTGACCATCCTGACTTGGAAATATGTTATCATTCCTTCACTGTTACTGGGTCAGAATCCTGGAATTCTCTCCTTAACAGCATTATGGATCTACCTACAGCACATAGACTGCAGTTCATCAAGAAGGCAGCTGAACACCTCCTTCTAAGGGTATTTAGTAGTGGACAGTAAATACTGGCTGGCCAGTGATGCCCATATTCTCTGAATAAGTTTTAAAAATGCCATCCCCCTTTTCTTGTGAGAGCTTTGTTCCTCAAGGGATGACATTGTTGAGAATTATGAATGAATTCTCTAAATGTTTAGAATTGTTCGTCTATTTTTATGGAAGTTGCATGTTCATTTTTTGATGTCTTGAAATTTCAGTAATTGTGGAAAATTGAATTATTTTAAGTCTAGTGGATACCTGGATTGATTTTTTTTATGAAAGATAACTTTGGACATTGGAACTTTTTGTAAACAAAGTGTAGCTTAGAAATCACATGGTTCCAGCAAATTGCTGCATTTGTTTGCTTGTGATCACCTTTCTGAGTTTTATGACTGCCAGAAAACTATTTCCTGTTCGAAAAGTGTTTTTGTTGTGGGCAGAGTTTGTATTTAGGCAGCTGAAGGAAAGGAGGTTCCCAGGTCAGCTCTCCTGTTTCCTTCCTTGCATCAGCGTGGTACCTGGGGCACTGTTCAAGTTGCTGTCATGAGAAGACTCAGAGGGAGCTTGTCTCAATACTTCCTGAATGACTGCATCTGCAAAGATCCCAGAGACAACTATCTAGTGTCTATAACCTGTCCATGTGTGCCAGAATAGAAGATCGACAGCTGACAGAACATTCTACACCATATCCTTTTTTTGCTTTCAAGCACAAATGTTGTTAGCTATAAGTGAGTATGTGCTTGTGAGAGTGTGTTTGTGAGTGGTTATTTTGTCAGCATGTCACCTTGGGAGACAATGGCCTAGTGGTATTATTGGTGGACTGTTAATCCAGAAACCCAGATAATGTTCTGGGGATGTGGGTTCGAATCCCGCCATGGCAGATGGTGAAATTCGAATTTGATAAACGTCTGGAATTAAGAGTCTAATGATGACCATGATTCACTGTCAATTGTTGGAAAAACCCATCTAACTCACTAATGCCCCTTAGGGAAGGAGACTGCTATCCTTATCTGGCCTGGCCTACATGTGACTCCAGGCCCACAGCAATGTGGTTGACTGTTAACTGCCCTCTGGGCAATTAAGCATGGGCAATAAATGCTGCCTCGCCAGCAACGCCTTCATCCTGTGAATGAATAAAGGAAAAAAAAAGTGTAATTGTGTGTGTGTGTATATAACTTTTTGTGTATGTCTGTATGAGTGTACATGTGCGTGTGAGACAGTGAGAGAGTCAGATTACTTCGGAGTGTAAATATTTATACATTCCTCCTATGAGCTGTATGTGTTAATACGTTTGTAATTTTCATTGAATAAGTTTCGTTTTATAATAAATCCAGAATTTTGTGGTTATTAAAGAAACCTGGTTAATGGGTCCTTTTTATTCTAAGCTTAATATAGATAGGGTCAGTATATAATTGTCCATATTGGTAACTGGATAAAACATTTGCATTCATATGGAGACCAACTTGGTATTGGGATGAGACAGACAGTGTACTCCTCCTGCCGTGGTTGTGACACTACCACCATATTTTTCATTCAGTTATAGAATATGGACCCTATTGGCAGGGCCAGCATTTGTTGCCCATCCATTATAACCCCTTGAACTGAGTGGCTTGCTCAGCTATTTCAGAAGGCATCTAATTATCAACCACACTGGGTGGCACTGGGGCCATGCGTGGGCCAAAGCAGTTAAGGATGGCTGAGAGATAAAAGGTACTGCAGATGCTGGAGAATCCGAGATAACAAGCATGGGGCTGGATGAACACAGC
>JAHRHZ010000140.1:13307606-13331223 GCA_024137785.1 Ginglymostoma cirratum | reverse complement strand
CCTATTTATTTCAGAACCCTCTTCCCCTCCCCCATTTCTGACAAAGGATTTAGGCCCGAAACGTCAAGTTTTCCTGCTCCTATGATGCTGCTTGACCTGCTGTGTTCATCCAGCCCCATGCTTGTTATCTCAGTTAAGGATGGCTGATTGCTTTCCCTAAAGGACATTAGTGAACCACATGGGTTTTCACCACAATCAGCAACATGTTAGCCATTGCTGAGGTCAGCTTTCAATTCCAGGGTTTAATTAAAGTAATGAATTTAAATCTCCCCAAACCCCTTGACTGGATCGCAACTCCAGGTCCCTAGATGTCAAAAGAACATCGTACTCATCGGAGTTTAGAAGAATGAGAGGTGACATTATTGAAACAAAAAGAATCAAAGGAGACTTAAAGTCATGGAGTCATGGAGTTGTTAAGCTTGTAAACAGACCCTTTGGTCCAACATGTCCATGCTGATCAGATATCCTAAATTAATCTAGTCCCATTTGGCACATATCCCTCTAAACCCTTCCTATTCATGTACCCATCCAGATGCCTGTTAAATGTTGTAATTGTACCAGCCTCCACCAATTCCTCTGGCAGCCCATTCCGTACATCCGGAAAGGTTCTTTCTCCTTGTGGGAGAATCTGGAACCAAAATCTCAGAATTAAGACCAGCCCATTCAAAACAGTTGAGGAGGAATTTCTTCCCGCAGAGGGGGAATGAGTCCGTGGAATTCTTTACTGCAGTGGGCTGTTGAGGCTGGATCAGCGGTATCAAGGCTGAGATAGACACATTTCTAATTAATAAGGGATTCAAAGATGACTGGTAAAAAGCAAGAAAGTGGACTTGAGGATTCTCAGATCAGCCATGATCTCACTGAATGGTGGAGCAGACTTGATGGGCTGAATGGCCTGTATCTGCCATATCTTTTGATGTTACCATCCTATAAGAGATATTGTCAGTCTAGGCCTCTCTTTCACCCACCAGCCCTCTGCCTCACTTTGATGTGTTACAAACATGAGGCAGATGTTTGAACTGAGAACATTTGAGGGAATATTGTGGTCAGGGAGCACAATGGCCCCAGTAAACCTCCCACACCCTCCTCCCACACCTCCAGTCCCTCATCCCCTCACTTCCAATTCCCCTCCCTGCCCCACATTCCTCCCGCCCTCACAGTAATGTTTTAATGTTTTAAATTGAAGGGGAGAAAAAATGCTGGGTTCATTTACTATCACAACATGGGGTATGGTGTTACAACAACAACACCTTCCATTTATATAGCACTTTTAACTATCAATGAATTGAGTGGAGGAACTGAAGCAGTATTGATTGTAGTGACAGAGTGCTGATGAGGATCTGACTCCAAACTATCACATCGATAAAAGAAGGAAGAGAGAGTTTCCATTCCTATAGCGCCTAACGCATCTTCACAATCCCTCAAAGCACTTTGCAGCCAAAGAAGTGCCTCCAAGTTAGTCACTGTTTGCCTATAGGAAATGTTACTGCCAAACTGTGTCAGAGAGAGAGAGAGAGAGAGAGATTGAAGACGAGAGAGAGGGACAGAGATAGACAGACCGGGATTGACAGAGAGTGAGAAAAAAGACAGCCCTAGAGAGAGAGAGGGAGAGAGAGAGGGAGTCGGGGGAGGGGGAATGAGAAAGCATGAGAGAAAGAGAAAAAGAGGGGAGGAGTGAGAGAAAACAGGAGGTTGAGCAAACAGAAAGACAAATGCCAACATTTTTATTAGAATTGCCTTGAGGTGACAGCATCTTTTTCCCCTTTTAAACGCAATCAACCTTGTGTCATTAATAGATATGATTTTGTCACCTCCTGCAATAATAGTTTAAGCAGTTAATGAAATTTTTATGCGTTGTTTCTGTGGACTGGTTGAACGGATTGCTTTGGCTCTGAATTAATGTCTCCTGGACTGATGCGAGTTTAGCAGCAAGCTCCCCTCCTCATAGGCACCCCCTGTCAATCTCACTCACTGAGGCTCATATTAATTTTTCATTAAGAATCATTTCTGGCATGCATTATTTGTAAGATGAATGTGTGTTGCTGGCACAGCGGCAATGCGATATTGAAACAATCAGTCATTACCTTTAGATCATTACATCGTAAGGCAAGTGTTTGGACACACACAAGATTCTCTTTCACTCTCTTGCTCCATCACAATCTTTCTCCCTCTCAACTTTACATCTCAGCTCATTATCGTCTATATCTCTCTTCCACTGTTCTCACTCCTCCTCTCCCTTTCTTCAGCTGCCCCTATCGACACCCTTTTGCCCATTCAACTCTTTCTCTGATTCCTCCCCACTCCCACATTCCTTTCATACCATTCCCTCATAAATCTCAGCCTCACCCTCCCACTCTCCTACGTTATCGTCCCTCATAATTCAACTGTACGTTAGACCTGAGCTAATTTAATCAGTTAGCTCAGTTGGCTGGATAGCTAATTTGTTCAACAGCATGGGTTCATTTCCTGCATTAACTGAGATTAACATAGAGGACCGTCCTTCACAATCACTCCCCTTGCCTGGGGCATGGTGGCCTTCAGGTTAAACCACCACTGGACTTCTCTCTCTCATTAGAGAGCAGCCCAATAGTCCAGTTGGACTGTGGTGACGTTAGTCTGAAGATATATGCTTGCTGCATATATTTAAGTTATAGACATGCTGTACTTTCGGGTTAAAACAGTAGTGGATGCTTTACCCTGGAGCTAACCCCATGCTGTACCTGGTCTGAAATTGTCTGATGGGGACAATGTAGAGACAGCTTTACTTCCAGTTTAAAAGAGCAGAGGAAGCTTTACTCTGGAGGTAACTCCTTGCTGTATCTGGCTTGGAATTGCTTGATGGGGACAGAAATTTTACTTCCAGTTTAGAAGAGTAGAGGGAGCTTTACTTTCTATCTGAACCCGTGCTGTACCTGTCCTCGGAGTGTTTGATGGAGACAGTGTAGAGGAATTTTACTTTAAGTTCAAAATAGTAAAAAGAACTCTGCTTTCAGTTTAAAATAGTAGAGAGAACTTTACTCTCTATCTAAGACCAGCTGTACCTGTCCTTGGAGTGTATGAAAACGTGAGAATTAAAAGCACAATTAGGCCATTCAGCCCCTCTATTCTACTCTGCCATTCAATAAAATCATGGCCTCAATTCCACATTCCCACCTTTGACTCCCTCAAAAGTTAGTCAACAATCGATCTCCCAATGCTGTAAAGGTGTTTGATGATCCTGCCTCCACCTCTCTCTGACTCATAGCCTCCTGAGAGAAACAAAAATTTTTTTCCTCATCGTTCTCTAAAAAGGACACCTCCTATTTTTAAACTGTGCCCCCTGGTTCTAGTCTCACTTGCAAGAGGAAACATCCTATCAGCACCCTCTCTGTCAACTCCCCTCAGCATCTTCTGTTTCAATAAGTTTGTATTGTCCTCCTAAACTCTAGTGACTAATCCTCATGAGATATTATACACACCTCATAATCCTAGCTCGTGGTCAAATGAACATTCACTGAACTGTCTCTGACACGTTTATCTCCTTTCCTAAATACGGAGATCAAACCCATTCATGGTACCCCAGAAGTGATCTCATATATGTCCAGTACAACAGAAGAACATGCCAAAGTCTTTTTCCCAGTGTAGGGGAGTCCAAAACTAGAGGGCATAGTTTCAAGGTGAGAGGGGAAAGATATAAAAGGGCCCAAGGGGTAACCTTTTCACACAGAGGCTGGTGCATGTATGGAACGAGCTGCCAGAGGAAGTGCTGGAGGCTGGTACAATTATGACGTTTAAAAGGCACCTAGATGGGTAAGTGCATAGGAAGGGTTTAAAGGGATATGGGCCAAATGCTGGCAAATGGGACTAGATGAATTTAGGATATCTGGTGGGCACGGACGAGTTGGACCGAGGGGTCTGTTTTCATGCTGTACATCTCTATGACTCTATAATAACATCAAACTTTAATATTTAATATCCTCTTTCAATTTGCCTCCCTAATCACTCCCTGTAACTGCATACTCAATCTTGTGATTCACTTTTCAGGACACCAAATACACCCAGAATGTTTATGGGAACAAACCTTTAGCTTTACTCTGTGTTTAATCAATAAGGACCCTGCCCTGGGAGTGTTCGATGGGGTGGTATAGAGAGCTGCCTCTTGACCTGCTGCAGTCCTTGATGTGTATGGTCACCCCGTCTGCCTTTAGGGAGGGAATTCAAGGATTTTGACGCAACGATGTTGAAAGAACGATGATATACTTTCCAAGTCAGGATGGTGAGTCGCTTGGAGGGGATCTTGCAGGCATTGATGTTCTCATGTATCTGCTGCCCTTATCCTTCTAGACCATAGAGGTTGTGGGTTTGGAAGGTGCTGTCAGAACAGCCTTGGAGGATTTGTGCAATGCATCCTAGAGATGGTACACACTGTTGCTACTGGAAGTCAGTGGTGGAGGGATTGGATGGTAAAAGTGGTGTGAGTGCTATCGATCAAGGATTTGATTTGTCCTGGATGGCATCAAGCTTCTTGAGTGTTGTACTCATTCAGGCAATTGGGAAGTATTCCATCACTACCTGGACTTGTGCCATGTAGGTAGAGAGGCTTTGAGGAGACAGGAGGTGAATTATAAAATCCCTACAGTGTGGAAACAGGCCCTTCAGCCCAACAAGTCCACACCAAACCTTGGAGCATCCCACCCAGACCCATCCCCCTATAACCCACCTAATCTACACCTCCCTGAACTCTACAGGCAATTTAGTATGGCCAATCCACCTAACCTGCACATCTTTGGACTGTGGGAGGAAACCCACGCATGCACAGGGAGGATGTGCAAACTCCACACAGACAGTCACCTGAGGTTGGAATTGAACCTGGGTCCCTGGTGCTGTGAGGCAGCAGTGCTAACCACTGTGCCACCATGCCAACCATATTCACTGCAGAATTCCCAGCATCTGACCTGCTGTTGTAGTCATTGCATTTATATGGTGAGCCTAGTTCAGTTTCTGGTCGATGAGGATGTTGATGGTGGGGGATTCAGTGTGGAGGTGGAGGGAATGAATACTGAAATTGGTTGAGGTGTGAATCAAGGAGGCTACTTTGCCCAGGATGGTGTGGACAAATGGAAAATATTTCACATTATTTCTGTGGCTTGTCCAGTACTGTTCTGATCAATGCAATTTCAGCTGTTTCTTCAGGTCACGTGGAGTGAATGGAATTGTTTAAATACCGGAGCACTGATGCTCTGGGTTCCATCGTTCTTGAGGATGGGGATATTTGTGGAGCTTCCTCCTCCTGTTAGCTGTTTAATCATCCACCACCATTTATGACTGGATATGGCAGGATAGTTATGAAAAATAAGAATCTGATGCAGTTTGTAATGAGTTTGAACCTTGATTATATTATCTAATTTTAAAACATACATCATATTGTCAGTAATCAATTAAAACCACTCAAAAAACATTGCACTGAAATTCAATTAGTCCATTAAATATTTAAATTACAGAGATTACTTTTTCATATTTGACTGTTCAAAATCTTGTGATTTCAACTTAAGAGAGAGAGAGAATATTATTTTATTTTAGTGAAATGGTGTGTGTATATTGCCTAGAGTGCTGTGACTGGGACGTGCTGTGCTGTATACTGTGTGAGGAGCAAGACGACTACCTCTGGATATTGGATAATCTTATCACATTCAGGCAGAAGCAATTGGATTTAAAATCATAAAAATTGCATTTTTTAACACAAGTACAGCTCACGTAATAGGGTCTCAGTCTCCAAATGTCACTTCACATTCGTGAAGAAACATTTGAGCTGTTGTAAAAGTTTGTCTGTATTGGAGCTATCTATCATCATAGGCCCTAACACAATAAATAATCAGATATCTGTTCACCGATTCCAACCAGTCTGTCAAGCTTGATAGATGACTGCTTTTACAATGCGTACTTAGTACGTTATTAAACTAAGTATTGTGATGAATTGGCTGAAATTTGCGAGAGGTCACTTTCCCAATTTTAAGTATTGCCGCCATTGTATTTTTAACTGTTTGAGTGCTGGGCCACACCTAGTCCCTGATGCTGTGGATGCTGGAGGCTGGGATGTAATTCCAGATATCTGTAAATAGTTGGAAATGTCTGGGCTGCAATCACTGGGCAGTTTTCTCTCCCAACTCCATGTTGACTTCCACATTTCCGGGATCATGCCAACAATCTTACTGGGCACCACAATGGAGGTTGGGGGAGGGGGGTTGAGTGGCGAGCGTGGCTGCCATACTGGCACTGTGTCATTTACAGCATAGCCATTCAGCTCCATGCTGGCTCTCCACAGAGCAGCTAGTACTTCTCACTCCCCTATGTCACTCCAAGTTCATTTCAGTCAAGAACCCATTCAGTTTCCCTGAGAAAGGTCATGACCACTGGCTGTGCAAAAAAAAAAACCCTCACATTACCCTGTGTCCAAAATCTCAATAGTGTCCTGTCCTGGAACTATCTGCCAATGAGTGCAGCTTTTCAGGGTCTACCTTTTACCTGACATAATCTCGTACACCTCTGTTAAATCTCCACTCATCTCTTTCAGTCCAACTTTTCTAAACTAACCTTTCAGTTATATTCCCTCATCCCTGAAACCATTCTGATAAATCTCCTCTGTAGCCCCTCTGGGGCCTCCACATCCTTCCTAAAGTGTGGTAGCCAGGACTGGATGCAGTTGTCTAGTTTGGGGTCTAATTAGGGATTTAGAAAGGTCCAGGGTAATTTCCCTGTTTTTATACCTGAAGTCCAAGATGCCCGCTCCTCCCACTCACCCACCCCACCTCAGTTTTTGGGACCAAGGCTAACTCCTGCCCTCTAGGAATGTGGATCCATCTTCCATAACATCCAACAATCTCACCAGGTTAGGTTTCACACTTAGAATTCTCTCCTTTCTACCTGTGCCCCACCCTCTGCAACAACGTAGCATCCAACTTCCGAGAGCAACTTCTGCACAACTGACCTTTTGCAGTGGCCACTGGATAATGGGGAAATTAAATGTTCCATGAATGGTCTCCCCACACAGCAGAAAGAGAGGATAGGCTGTAGCAAGAGATAACAAGGCGTGGGGCTGGATGAACACAGCAGGCCAAGCAGCATCAGAGGAGCAGGAAAACTTGACGTTTCAGGCCGAGACCCTTCATCAGCCTATCTCTGATAGGCTGTAGCAGCTTTCTTTGGAGCAGAGGCGACTGAGGAGATATTTAATCAGGACAAATAAATTTATACAGGACCAAGATTGGAGGAAGAAGAGGACATATTTGCAGTGAGGTCAACAAGTAAGGACAGAAATGTAAAGTCATTGGTCAAAGGATGAGAAGGGAATTGTGGAGAATCACTTCACACAAAGGGTAAAGGTGGTAATACCTGACAGAGTGGTTGAGGTACATTTAAAAAATATTTGGATGTGTACTTTAAATACTGTAACTT
Source organism: Ginglymostoma cirratum (assembly GCA_024137785.1). NCBI lineage: Eukaryota > Metazoa > Chordata > Chondrichthyes > Orectolobiformes > Ginglymostomatidae > Ginglymostoma > Ginglymostoma cirratum. Next base: position 13,323,792 of record JAHRHZ010000140.1, on the reverse strand, counting down.
CTAGTTCTTCAGATCAAGAGCAGGAAGTGGGGCCTTGGCTGAATCCCTCTTCATCAACCAGCATAGACACAATGGGCCATGTAGTCTCCTTCTGTGCTGTAAATCTCTCTTAGTTTCATTGTTTCTTCTGCACAGAGTGAGAGTCAGGAGGTTGTGTGTTGGAATAGTTGTGTCTGGGGGTAACAAAGGAATAAATGAGGGTTTCAGCAGCCGATCAGCTGAGACAGATACAGTGAAAGGAAATGCCAGAGAGATGGGAATCGGGTTGATGGTGACAATATTGAGAGGTGATCAGAGCCTCATCCCTGGAAAGATTAATATCACAGTCCAACACGGGCTCAGTCATAGTGTATGAGAGTCATACAGCATGGAATCAGACCATCAGTCCATGCTGAACATAGTCCCAAACTAAACTAGTCCCACCTGCCTGCTCCATATCCCTCCAAACCTTTCCTATTCATGTATCTATCTGAATGTCTTTTAAACATTGTAATAGTACTTGCATCCATCACTTCCTTAGGAAGCTCATTCCAAACACGAACCACTTTCTATGTAAAAAATTTGCCTCATGTCTTTTTTAAATCTCTCTCCTCTCATCTTAAAAATATGCCCCTAGTCTTGAAATCCCCCATCCTAGGGAAAAGATACAAAGCATTAACTCTACCTATACCTGTCATTATTTTATAGACTTCTATAAGTCACCTCTTAACCTCCTACACTCCAGTGGAAAAGCGTCCCAGTCTACCCAACCTTTTTTAACAACTCAAACCTTCCATATTGGCAACATCCTGGTAAACATCTTCAGAACCGTCTACAGCTTGATGATATCCTTCCTATAACTGGGTGACCTGAACTGGACACAGTATTCCAAAAGAGGCCTCACCAATGCCCTGTACAACCTCAGCACGACTTCCCAACTCTGATACTCAAAGAACTGAGCAATGAAGGCAAGTGTGCCAAATGCCTTTTTAACCATCCTGTCTATCTGTGACACAAGCTTTAAAGAATTATGTACCTGTACCCCTAGGTACCTCTGTTCTACAACACAACCCAAGGCCCTGCCATTAATTGTATAAGCCCTACCCTTGCTTGTTATACCAAATGCAATTCTTCGCATTTATCCAGATTGAACTCCATCTGCCATTTTTCAGCCCATCGACCCATTTGATCAAGATCCCTTTTGTAATCTTAGAAAACTTTCTTCACTGTCTACAATACCACCAATTTTGGTGCCATCCACAAACTAACTAACCATGCCTTCTATATTCTCATCCAAATCATTTATATAAACAACAAACAAAAGAGGACCCAGAACCGATCCCTGTGGAACACCACTGGTGACAGGCCTCCAGTCCGAAAAGCAAGCCTCCACCATCGCTCTCTGTCTTCTGCCATTAAGCCAATTATGTATCCAATTGGCAAACTCACACTGAATCCCATGTGACCTCACCTTAGTATTTAGTCTACCATCTGGAACCTTGTCAATGGCTTCACTAAAATCCAAATAAACAGCATCTACTGCTACGCCATCATCAATCTTTTTGGTAATTTCCTCAAAAAAACTCAATCAAATTTGTGAGACACGATTTTCCTCGCACTAAACCAATCTGACTATCCCTAATCAATTTTTGCCTGTCTAAGTGTCCATAAATCCTATCTTTTATAATCACCTCCAAAAATTTACCCACAACCAAAGTCAGGATCACAGGTCTATAGTTCACCGGTTTCTTCTTACAACTTTTCTTAAACAAAGGTACAACATTAGCCACCCTCCAGTCATCAGGGACCTCACCCATAGTTATAGATGGTGCAAATATTTCTGCAACGGGTCTTGTAATTTCCTCCCTTACTTCTGGCAACATTCTGGGATACATTAGATCAGGTCCCGGAGATTTATCTACCTTTACACTCTGTAAGACCTCTCAAACTTCCTCTTCTGTAATGTGAGCTGTTTTTAAAACATCAAAGTTTATTTCTCTGCATTCTCTAGACTCCAGTTCTTTCTCCACAGTAAAAACTGAAGTGAAATATTCATTTAGTATCTCTCCCATCTCCGGAGGTTCAACACAAAGATGACCCCCTTAATCTTTAAGAGGCCCTGCCCTTTCTCTAGTTATCCTCTTGCTCTTAATGTATTTGTAGAATCTGTTTGGATTATCCTTAACCTTATCTACCAATGCTATCTTAGAGTCCCTCTTTGCCTTTCTGATTTCTCCCTTAAGAACGACCCTAATCTCTTTATATTGATTAAAAGATTTAATTGAACCAAATTGTCTATATCTAAAATAAGATTCTCTTTTATTCTTGACTAGAACCTCAATATCTTTATTCAACATTTATTCTTAATCTTACCAGCCTTACCTTTCACTCTAACTGGAAGATAATGACTCCGTACTCTTGACATCACACTCTTGAATGCCTCACACTTGTCAGATGTCCTTTTACCTGTGAACAGTCTACTCCAATCAACTTTTGAAAGTTTTTGTCTCAAACCATTGAAATTTGCCCAAGACAGGGAGCATTCTCTCACTTTCCTTCACTCTCTCTGTCTGTGTCATTCTGTCCCTTTCTCACTCCCTCAATCCAACATGCTGTCATACTAATGGAGTGTCTCTCTCTCTCTCTCTCTCTCGGTCAGGTCCACCTTCCTCCTCTTCCCTTTTTTTCTCCCTCTCTGTATCACTCCCTAATCTCTCACTCACAGTCACTTTCTCAGTCACTCTATCTCTCAGTCTTGATCTCGGTCTCACACAATATGTTCTTCTCTTTGCTAGTCCTCTCCTTCTCTTTTCCTCCCTTTAAGTCCCTCCCTGCCTCTCAGGCACTCTCTATCACTGTGCTCATTCTCTCTCACTATCCCTCTTGGTCTTTCATTCCCCCTTTTTCTACCTTTCTCTTGGTCTCTCATCCTACACCCCCTCGCTTTCTCATCTCTCATTCCCTTATTCCCTCCATCTCTTTCAATCTCCTTTTCCCTCTCGCTCTATCACTCTAGCTCTCAATCCCTCTTCCCCTCCCTCCCTCTCTCTGTCATCCCTGTGCTGCCACTAACAAGGGATGTATGGCGAACCTAGATGCACAGAGATAGATCAACACTGCCCTCTTCTGGGTATTTTAAGATCTGCAGGGGCCAGTGTGGGCAATACAGGCTCTGATGTTGCCATGGGGGATGGACAGTATAAACTTTACCATCCTCACCCACAGGACATCCCAGGGTGGTTCATAATAGGGTTATTTAGGAGTATAGGCTCTGGGTGATCCAGGAACAAATATTTAAGTCCTTGCAAGCATCTCAGTGAGTGTGTGACACATTTCAACATTATTATAAGACCCTGAACACTGTCAAATGTTTCTCATCAATGTGAACAGCAGTGCCTCATTGTGGCTCTGTAAACAACATCAAACTGTTTCAGAGATGCCCTGACTGTTGGGTGGTGCAAGACAGAGCTGTCTATTATATTCTGTGTGAGCATCAGGAGGACACACACATCACCGTCTGTGTAGCACACGTGATTATCACTAGTGTGTTTGATGTGTGCTTAGAGTCATGTACACAGGTTCCATTAGTATGACGTATAAGTTACTTTAATTCATTCATGAGTGGCCCTGGTGATCGCAAACTGTGCGAGCGTGAGCAGGTTATTGCTGAACAGATGCTGCTTGAAAGCAGATTCCAGCCAATTTGGGAATTGAGTTGCACCGGAGTTAAGTACCAGAGTTCCATTGGTGATGTTTCCAATTGTGGGTGAGACAACAATTTGGGACGATGGGCACAAGACTGTCACTAATAAAACCGAGAAAAAAGTTCCAGATAAACATTTTTATCCACAGTGTAGTGAGAACGTGGAACTTGCTGCCACAGACGGTGAATGATGCAGAAATAAGTAAAAGGGACGCTGGATAAACTGCTTCACCCTGTATCTAACCCTGTGCTGCCCTGTCCTGGCAGTGTTTGATGGGGAGAATGTACAGGGAGCTTTACTCTGTATCTAATCTTGTGCTGCCCCTGTCTTGGCAGTGTTTGATGGGGACAGTGTAGAGAAGCTTCACCCTGTATCTAACCCTGTGCTGTCCCTATCCTGGCAGTGTTTGATTGGGACAGCGTACAGGGAGCTTTACTTGGTAGGGGTCTGAGAACCAGAGCAGCAGGTCAGCAAGTGGAGGGAATGAGGGGAAGGTACATGTTAGGACCAGTAAATCAGAAAGAAAAGACAGGCAGAAACAAGTAAACGAACATGATGGTACTAATGGGCTGAGGTGTGTTTATTTCAATGTAAGGAGTATTATAGGGAAAGCAGATGAGCTTACAGCCTGGATCAGTACATGGGCCTGTGATGTTGTGGCCATTATAGAGACTTGGCTGAGAGAGGGACAGGATTGGCTGCTCAACGTTCCAGGGTTTTGTTGTTTTAAACAAGATAGAGAAGAAAGTAAAAGAGGTGGAGGAGTTGCATTACTAATCAGGGAGAATGTTACATCTACGCTCAGAGAGGACATGCTGAAGGGCTCATCCACTGAGGCAACATGGGTGGAACTCAAAAATAAGATGGGTGTAATCACTCTGATATTATTATACTCTCGGCCCTCCCAACAGTCACCGAGACATTGAGGAACAAATATATAGGCAAATTATGGAAAAGTGCAATGAAAACAGTTGTCGTTGTGGGTGACTTTAACTTCCCCAATATTGACTAGGACTCCCTTAGAGCAAGAGGTTTAGACTGGGTGGAATTTGTTAAGGACATCCAAGAGGGATTCTTGAGATAGTATATGGATAGTCCAACTAGAGAAAGGGCCATACTGGACCTTGAACTGGCTAATGAGCCCAGTCAGGTGACTGACCTTTCAGTGGGAGACAATTTTGGATACAGTGATCACAACTCCTTAACTTTTAAGATGGCTATGAACAAGCATAAGTCAGGACTTTGTGGCAAGGTACTAAATTGGGGGAGGGCAAATTATGTCCGTATTAGGCAGGAGTTAGGGAGTGTAAATTGGGAGGAGCTGTTATCAGGCAAGTCCATATTTGAAATGTGGGAATTGTTAAAAGACCAACTGATGAGAGTTCAGGACCGTCATGTTCTAGTAAGGAGGAAGGACAAGGATGGCAAGACAAGGGACCCTTGGATACCGAGGGAGGTTATGAACTTAATCAAAAGGACGAAAGAAGCATGTGTAAGGTTTAGGAAGCTAAAATTGGACAGGGCCCATGAGGAATATAAGGAAAGCAAGAAGAGGCCGTGAAATAACTTTGGCAAGTAGGGTTAAAGAGAATCCCAAAGCATTCTCTGCATACATTAAAAATGAGAGGATAACTAGGAAAAAGATAGGACCACTCAAGGATAAAAGAGAGAACTTGTGCTTGGAAGCAGAGGATGTGAATGAGATCCTAAATAAGTATTTTGCATCACGATTCACCCAGGAGAAGGATAAGGAGGATAGTGAGATTTGTGTGGAGTACGCTAATATGCTACTGCATTTTGAGATCAAGAAAGAAGTGGGGTTGGATCTCTTAAAGATCATTAAGGTGGATAAGTCCCCAGGGCCTGATGGTATTTACCTCAGGTTAGTGAGAGAGGCAAAAGAGGAGATTGCTGGGGTTTTGAACAAGATCTTTGCATCCTCGCTAACGACTGGAGAGGTCCTGGAGGACTGGCGAGTGGCTAATGTTGTTTCCTCTATTCGAGAACAGAAACAGAGATAATCCAGAAAACTATAGACCGGTGAGTCTTACATCTGTGGTTGGGAAGCTATTGGAGACAATTCCTTAGGATAGGGTTTATGCACATTTGGAAAAGCATGGCCTAATTTGGGACAGTCAGCATGCCTTTGTGCAGGGCAGGTCATGTCTTACTAACTTGATTGATTAATAAGGGTAGAGCAATGGATGTTGTCTACGTGGATTTTAGTAAGGCTTTCAACAAGGTCCTTCATGATAGGCAATGGCCTGGTGGTATTATCACTGGATTGTTAATCCAGACACTCAGATAATGTTCTGGTGACCTGGGTTTGAATCCTGCCATGGCAGCTGGTGAATTTTGAATTCAAAAATATCTGGAATTAAGAATCTAATGATGACCATGAATCCATTGCCAGTTGTCGGAAAAGCCCATCTGGTTCACTAATGTCCTTTAGGGAAGGAAACTGCCATCCTTACCTGGTCTGGCCTAGATGTGACTCCAGACCCACAGTGATGTGGTTAACTCATAATTGCCCTCTAGGTAATTAGGGGTGGGCAATAAATGCTACCAAGCCTGTGACACCCTCATCCTGTGAATGAATAAAAAAAAGGCTCATCCAGAAGATTAAAATGCATGGAATCCATGGTGACATGGCCATGTGGATTCAGAATTGTCTTGCCCATTGAAGGAGAGAGGGTAGTGGTAGAAGGGTGTGTTTCAGGTTGGAGATCTGTGACTTAGTGGTGTTCTGCAGGGATCTGTACCAGGACCTCTGCTGTTTGAGATTGTATATAAATGACTTGGATGAAAATGTAAATGGGTGCGTTAGTATGTTTGTAGACCATACAAAGATCAGTGGAGTTGTGAAGTCAAAGGAAACAGTTGGATATGGGTCAGTTGCAGATATGGGCGGAGAAATGGCAAATGGAGTTTAATCCGGGCAAGTGTTACGTGCTGCACTTTGGGAGATCAAATGTTAAGGAAAAGTATACAGTTAATGGCAGGACCCTGAAAAGCATTGATGTACAGAAGGATCTTGGTGTTCAAGTCCATAACTCCCTGAAAGTGGCCATGCGAGTAGATAGGGTGGTAAAGAAAGCGTATGGCATCCTTGCCTTTATTGGTCAGGGAATTGAATGCAAAAATCAGGATGTCATGTTGCAGCTTTATAAGACTTTGATTAGGCCACATTTAGAGTATTGCGTTTAATTCTGGTCGCCACATTACGGGAAGGATGTGGAGGCTTTGAAGAGGGTGCAGAAGATGTTTACCAGGATGCTGCCTGGATTAGAAGGCATGGGCTTTAAGGAGAGGCTACAAAAACTCAGGCTGTTTCCTCCAGGGTGTCGGAGGCTGAGGGAAGACTTCATGGAAGTCTATAAAAGAATGAGATGCATAGGCAGGGTTGACGATCAGAATCTTTTTCCCAGTGTTGAAATTCCAAAATTAGGAGGTAAGCATTTTAGGTGAGAGGGGGAAGTTCAAAGGAGATGTGAGAGGATAGTTTTTTACACAGAGAGAGTGGTAGGAGTCTGGAATGTGCTGCCAGGGGTGGTGGTGCAGGCAGGCACAATAAGGGCATTTATGGGACTTTTAGGTAAGCACTTGAAAATGCAAGGAATAGTGGGATATGGACCAGGGGCAGGCAGAAGGGACTGGTTTAATTTGGCATCGTGTTTGGCACAAGATCATGGGCTGAAGGGCCCATTCCTGTGCTGTATATCACTATTTTCTACATATCTAACCCCTTGCTGTCCCCTTCCTGGGCATATTTGATGGGGACAGTGTAGGGTAAGATTTACTTTGCATCTAGCCCCTTGCTGTCCCTGTCCTGGGAGTAATTGATGGGGACAGTGTAGGGGGACCTTCACTCTGTATCTAACCCCTTACTGTCCACACCCTAGGAGTGTTTGATGGGGACAGTGCAGTGGGAGTTTTACTTTCAGTTTAAAAATGTAGAGAAAGTTTTCCTCTTTTTCTCATCTTTTTCTAACCTGATGCAGGACCTACCTGGAGATCTCCACCTATTCCGCTGATTATGTGTACTGTGCATTGCGATGTCATTCTATCTGTGTAACTTCCTCCAAACCCCCGGAGATCTCTGAGGTCCCCTAATTCTGGACTCCCAAGCTTTCCTAGTTTCAATCGCTCCTCTAGTGGTGGCGGTGGATTCATTTGTCAAGGCTACAATCTTGATAATTTCCATTGCTGTTTGTCCTCTCTCTTTGTTTCCTTTTCCTCCATTTAAGCTGCTCCTTATTATGATCTTCAACAAATCTGTCTTAATTTTGTCAGATGAGGCTTAATGTTAACACCTAGCCTTGGGGTCTTCTATTGAACTTTGAGCTTGCTTCATTACCACAAGTTGCTGGAGACCACTTGTGCTCTGTGTTGGGACAGCTGGCTTCATCTACATGGGCACCAAGGCTGGACCAATGGGAATCTGCCCACTGCCTGTCTCTGGTGGCTACACAGTGACAGGACAGAGTGAATGCTGACTGGGACTGATGCTGTGAAACTTTGCACCATTTGGAGTCACATGTGAACATTGAGTTATTAACAGGGTCCTGGAAATAGCTCAGTGTCTGTCAAACTGTGTCCCGTGAAATGGTGATGTCCTCACATGGTTGGGTGAGTAATTACGGATGCAGAAAAGATCAAAGTTCAAGTAGTCCTGACACCAGCTCCCACCAGATTCTTTCCACTCGAATTCCTTGTCCGATGTGGATCTGTCTTGGTGAGGGTTTTCTCTCAAGTTGTGAAGTACAAAATGGGACATCTGTCAATTGGTTCCACTGAATGAGGGTCAGCCTGTGATATGGGAGAAGTTGAGGTGTCTGTCTCAGAGGCAGGAGAGCTCATGTTTATCTGCCTGAGGGAGATACTGAGCTCAGATCCAGGACCAAGATCAGAACTGGACATTGTGCTCACCTCAAGGTGACCATTGTCTTCTCACTGATCTGAAGTGGGCACCTGACATAGTGTTGATTTTAGAAGAGATTCAAAAGTATCTCCTGGTACATTTCAAATGTCAATCTCACCTGCTGCCATTGAACATTAACCTCCCACCACCTCCCCAGGACCTGACCACTGTTAAACTTCTCACCTCCATCCCACTAAATCAAAAGGCAGCGAAAACACGGACCTGGTATGACCCACTAGTCTTGGTACAGTCATAGAGTTATTACAGTCACGTAGCGGGAGGCCACTCTGCCCAGCAAGTCAATTCTGGCTCTCTTTGGAGGCATCCAGTCAGTGCCATTCCCCTGCTCTCTCCATCCTATCTCAGAGAGTTTATCTCTCTCAAGGACCTAACGAATTTCCTTCTGAAATCATTCCACCCTCTCTTTACCAGAAAAGTCCAGGTCGTTATGATTCACTCCATAAACTTTCCTCTCATTCCTGCTGTGTCTCTTGCCCACAACTTTAATCTATGGAAATCTTGCACCATCAACGAATGGGAAGAATATTTCCTTGTTTATCGGCCCAAACCTGTCACAGTCAATTTTTCTGTCAAACAGCTCCAAAACCTTGTAATCCAAATCTCCCATTCTTGGAACCTTTATAACATCTCCTCTATACCCTATATCACACTAATCTATGTGTGAATATGTGCACACACATACACATACACACAAACACATAACTGCAAAGACACAAACATATAACCACAGCCACACACACACACACACACACACACACACATAACCACACAGACACACACACACACATAACCACCCACACACACACACACACACACAAACATATAACCACACGCACAAAACACATAACCACGCGCATACAAAAACACATACATGCATACACAAGAAGACATTCACAAGCACATAAACAAACGCAATCACACGTATGTATAAATCTCGAGGAAATGGTAACATAATGACAAGCCCTGCTACTATCTCTGCTCCCATTTTAACAATCTGGAATATAAACCAATTGGAACCTGGCAATTTATCCATTCTAAGTAATGCTGGCCTTTCCAGTACCTTCTCTCTTTCAGTCTTTATCCCATTAATTTTACCACCCTTGCCTCAATTAACATTTCTCTGCCCTCCTCTTCCTCAGTAAACATCAATACAAAGCATTCATGAAGTATTCCAGCCTTGCCCTGCACCTAGAGGGATATTCTGCTTATCCCTAAAGGGGCCACTGTACCTCTTTCAACTTATTTGGCATTTATTTGATGGCAGAATATTTTGAATTTCCTTTTCTGTTGCCATTCTTTCAATCATACTTGCATTCTATTCTTCACTGTCCAAACTCACTCAGGCCCTGTGCAGTGGAAGGAGACATTTTCTCCGTGGAAACAAAAGATTTTTAAAACATTGCCTCATTCTTGAGACACGTGTGTCACTGGCTATTCTGGAATTTCGTGCCTCTTGCTAATTGCCTGTGAGAAGATGGTGGTGAGCTACCTTCCTGAACACAGCACCCAGGAAAGGTGATGCAGATGGATCCAATCATAGGTCCCCGTGCCTCTCTGGTTTTCTGGTTTTGTTGCTTATCAGTTTGTGATGATCAGTGTCCAAAGCAGCTAATCTGTCACCCAGATCAGATCAATGAACGAATCAACCAATAAGGTCTTAGAAAGTATAGATACTCCATCGTCTGTGCCCAGTTTAAAATCTGTGTTCCTGCCATTAATCAAGATATCTGAATAATAGAAATCCTAGTGGACTTTGCAGTAAAATGGGAATGAATATGTTAATGGTGATGATATAACTCTGACATCAATAGTTGCATACTAATAAAACTTGGGACATGTTGGGACAAGGGGAATGGAAGAACTATAGCACAGAGACATATTCAGTATTCTATATACTAGAAGGTACATGAAAGTTTAGAGGAGCCAGAGAGTTAGACAATCAGTTTTAGAATATAGAACATAGAACAGCACAGCACAGCACAGGCCCTTAGGCCCACAATGTTGTGCCGACCTATTATCCTACTCTAAGATCAAACTACCCTGCATACCTTACATGTTACTACATGTGTCTATCCAAGAGTTGCTTAAATGTCCCTAATGTATCTGACTCCACTAGCACCGCCGGCAGCACGTTCCACGCACCCACCACTCTCTGTGTAAAGAACCTACCACTGACACCTCGCTTATATCTTCCCCAAATCACCTTAAAATTATGCCCCCTCGTCATAGGCATTTCCGCCCTGAGAAAAAGTCTCTGACTGTCAACTCTATCAATACGTCTCATCATCTTGTACACCTCTCATCCTTCTTCGCTCCAATGAGCAAAGCCCTAGCTCCCTCAACCTTTCCTCATAAGACCTGCTCTCCAGTCCAGGCTGCATCCTGGTAAATCTCCTCTGCGCCGTCTCTGAAGCTTCCACATCCTTCCTATAATGAGGCGACCAGAACCGAACACAAAAGAATGGTCTAACCAGGGTGTTATACAGCTGCAGCATAACCTCGCGGCTCTTAAATTCAATTCCCCTGCCGATGAAAGCCAACACACCATACGCCTTCTTTACAACCCTATCAACTTGAGTAGCAACTTTGAGAGATCTATGGATGTGGACCCCAAGATCCCTCTGTTCCTCCATAGTGCCAAGAATCCTGCCATTAACCCTGTATTCTGCATTCAAATTCAATCTTCCAAAGTGAATCACTTCACACTTTTCTGGGCTGAATTCCATCTACCGCTTCTTTACCCAGCTCTGCGTTCTGTTAATGTCCCGTTGCAACCTACAACAGCCCTCCACGCTGTCCACAACTCCACCAACCTTCGTGTCATCAGCAAACTTACTAACCCACCCTTCCACTTCCTCACCCAAGTCATTCATACAGATCACAAAGAGCTGAGGTCCCAGAACAGATCCCTGTGGAACACCACTGGTCACTGAGCTCCAGGCTGAATACTTTCCATCTACTGTCTTCTATTGGACAGTTCTATTCATTCACAGGATAGGGCTATCACTGGCTGGGTCAACATTTATTGCCCACCCCTATTTGCTCCTTGAGAAGGTGTGCTGCCTGCTTGAACTCTTGCAGTTCTTGTGATGCAGGGACACCTACTGTGCTGTTAGGGAATTACACTTAGATAAGGTAGAGATAGAGGTGCAGCAGACTCAGAGTAGGACCAGATGTAGAGCTGGATGAACATAGCAGGCCAAGCAGCATCAGAGGAGCAGGAAAGCTGATGTTTCGGGCCTAGACCCTTCTTCAGAAATGCCATTTCAGAGCAACTTCAAGAGTTTTACATCCAACACCCAGACATCACGGTGGTGTTACAACCCAGTTGGGAGTTGCAGTGATTCTCCTTCCTGCAGGTTTCAATTCTTCAAAGGAGGCACTGAGTGATTGGTACACTAACTACAAAGTTATTGGTTGAAAGCAATAGCTCACAGCAGCTAGTGAAAGAAAAAACAATTAACTTTCTTCAGGTTTCAGGTTTTTTTAAACTGCAGAATGAGAGACACACCACTCACCCTTCCAGCAGTCTAAAGGTTCTCACTGCATCATCCACACCCACAAACTATTCTGCTGCCCAGGAACCAATCAGAGAGTTGTTGTCAGGCTGATGACTTTGATGACTGGTCAAAATGGCTAAATCTCACCCTGCACATACATCCTGGTGTTGTTGTGCTGTCAGCAAGCATTGTTTCCCACCATTTCAACAAAGCAGCAGTGTAAACATTACACCCAATGAGTTTCAGTCACTTGCTTTTTGAACTGTGGCAATTTCTCCTTGGTTTTTCAAACAGACTGTTTTCCACTTCGGTCCACAATTGAAAATGCAGGAAAGAAAATTATACTCTCTTTACATGCCATGCCTTTAATAGATGAAGGTAATTTTAAAAATGTATTTCATCACTGGGATGCACAAAAGACAAACACTCAGCTTACATCCATTCATCCTTCCTCCCCTCATGCCCCCATCCAATTTTATACAATCTTTCTGCATTTCATAAATCCTTAATTTCTACCATTATTTTACACTCAAGGCAATGCTTCTTGAGTCACATTATTGTTTCCAGAAATGTGAACAGTCTTGATGTTAAATATTTGGAATAACAGACTCAATCTGAAGAATTTGGAATTTCAAGTTATGCCGGTGGCTTCTGGTCCATGTTGATTAATGTTACCCAGTTACTGTGTCGGATATAGACTTCAATGTGTTAAAGAACCAATTAATAATTCCAAAGTATATTTCCGACAGTAGAATACTTCCTCAGATACTGGTTTAATTTCTTACAGAAGTATCATTGCAGGCTAGGTATCCAGCCAACTAAGCGAACTGACCCCTCATTAAAGGTACAGCTATTGTGCTGAAATTACATACAAATTTCTGGTAAAACCACATATTCATCAATACTGATGATATCTCTTTAGATTTGGAAACCCTTGCTAATAGAGAAATTACTTTTGCTGTTCTTAGAAACACCAGTCCTTGTCCTATGATATGTCCTGATAAGTTACTCTTGCCTTTGCAAATTCACTTTTGGTTAAATTTACTACCAACAAAGCCAATTTCACTTGTTTAAAAAAGCCCTAAACTGATCTCACACACTTTTCCCATGTGTTACTATACCTTACGACATTGGCTAAATGAAGCACATAATGATGGATCTCAGCTACAACTTGATTCATAAGCCTTTTGAATGTAGTTTGGCATTGTTTAACACAAATGGCATCACACAACATTGTTATAACCCATTTGGTGTGATGAAGGCAGACATTTCTTTAGCTCTTGATGTTAATAACACTTGCTTATTCCCTTCAATAGATCAATTTTAGAAAGGAACAGAGCCCTGCTAACGTCAGCAATTCATACTCCTAACCATCGAGTTGGATATGAATCTATCTTCATGATCACATGCACCTTTCAATAATCTATACAGAATTGAGTTAATTCAACTAGCCTGGGAACTAACACCACTGGAGAAGTCCTGTTGCAATGACTAGTGGTTCTCTGGAATGTACTAAATTTCTGTTTTCACCTGAGCTTGTTTATCTTGGCTCAACTAATGAGATTTTTTTTATCAGTCTTGACTCTACTTCAATCACATCATGTCTATTTAGTGTAGTACATGCAGATGAATGAATGAATGAATGAATGAATGAATGATTGATTTATTATTGTGACTTACATTTTGAAGTGAATAAAAATGGAAAAATATTGTGAAAAGCTTCAATGATATGTTGCTACAGATTACAGCATACTTTCTCAGTAGTCATACAAGATCCTCCCGTTCTTTGGTCTATGTTGACTAGTCAAATTATAAGAGGTTCATTTTGAAAAGTGGTGACCTCTCCTCCTACCTTTCTCTCATTGTCTCTGTCATCTTCTACAACAAATACGACTTCACACACTTGTCGCTCCTTATTTCTTCTTTAGCTCAGTCAGAGCAGCAGCAGTAGAGCAGACAGAATCTGGGAGTGAACAGCGACTGTGGATAAAATCCTAAGGAGAAGGTCCCAGATCTAGCTCAGTTGGAGCAGCCATGGGAGTGGGGTGGAATGAACATTCACTGAATCCAGAAGCACAGCTCCTGAGATTATGTCATGGTTCAAAAAGTGATGCAGAATTAGAGGACTTGCAACCAGCTTTAGGGATTGAAAGAAAAGCACCAGGAGGGAATCAGAGTGTAAATTCCTTATTTTTGTGGTTTGTGTTAGGAATAGAGAGAGGGTGAGAAATCCGAGTTGGTGAGTAATGGAGGAATTAGTTCCTAAGTTTATTGTTTGTAATTGGTAGGGACCACAATGGCAGGAAAAACTCGATTCTGTGGAATGCTCCTCCTGCAATTTGTGGGAAATCAGGAACACTGCCAGTCTCCGTGGTGATGGTGTGTGCAGGATATGTGTTCAGCTGCAGCTCCTGATTGACTGCATGGAATGGTTGGAGCTACAGATGGAGTCACTATGAAACATCCACGAGGCTGAGCATGTCATGGATAGCAAGTTTAGCAAGCTGGTCACACCACCAATAAGGGCTACACAGGCAGAAAAGCATTGGGTAACAACCAGGAAGATCAGTAAGTGAGGGCAGGCAGTGCAGGAGTCCCCTGTGGCCATCTCCATCTCAAACAGATATACTTGGATCATTGGGACAGCTTCTGGGGTAGGTGGAACCTGTAAAAGCTGGACAGGCTGCACTTGAGCCAGAATAGATCCAGTATCCAATGGGCTAGCACTGCTGCCTCACAGTGCCAGGGACCTGGGTCCAACTCCAGCCTCAGATGACTGTCTGTGCAGAGTTTGCACATTCTCCCCGTGTCTGTGAGGATCTCCTCCCACAGTCCAAAAGTGTGTAGGCTAGGTGGATTAGTTATGAGAGATAGGGTAATGGGGTGGGTCTGAGTGGGATGCAGTTAGATCCTACTTTTTCCAATGAACATAAAAATGTGGTAGGTGTCAGGGAACCTTTATTGCAGCTTTGTTTTTCGGTACAGCTTCATTTGTCAGAGCAAAAAGGCACACAAAAAGCTTCAGAATGTCTTAACTAATACTGTTCAAACTCAGAGCACACATTCCCTTTTGATTACTATTGGTCAGCGGTGTCGGGTTATCCATTTGTAACTAGTTCTATGGTACAGCATCTTGTACTGTTCAAACTTGCCTCATCAATTTACTTGCTGTACACAGTTTAACTGTTGATTGCCCTTAACCCGAAGGAAGTACTGTTGTACTCAGAAATTTCAATGCATTTCCAATTAAGCTGATCATATCACTGATCATATTTGCTACACTAGCCATGGGCAGCTGCTGGCCATTTTGTGCTGCCCAGTCATGGGCAGCCTCAACAAATGGTCTTCAGAGAGTTGGTGTGGGTTCAATGGGTAGAATGGCCTGCTTCCATAGAGTCATAGAGTCATTCAGCATGAAAGCAGACCCTTTGGTCCAACCAGTCTATGCCGAATGTAATCCCAAACTAAACTAGTCCCACCTGCCTGCTCCTAGCCCATATCTCTCCAAACCTTTCCTATTCATATATCCATCCAAATGTCTTTTAAACATTGTACCCACATCCACCACTTCCTTTGGGAGTTTATCCCACTCACAAACCATTCTCTGTGTAAAAAAAAATTGCCCCTCATGTCTTTTTTAAAGCTTTCTCCTCTCACATTAAAAATGCCCCCTACTCGTGAAATCCCTCACCCTTGGGAAAAATCACCTGCCACTCACCTTATCTATACCCCTCATGATTTTATAAATCTCAATAAGGTCACCTCTCAACCTCCTATGCTCCAGTGAAAAAAATCCCAGCCTATCCACCCTCTCCGATAACTCAAGCTCTCCATTCCTGGCAACATGCTGGTAAATGTCTTCTGAATGCAGTCAAGTCTAATAATATCCTTCCTATGATAGGGAGACCAGGACTAGATACAGTAGACTTTATCATATACTAAATCCCCATCCAAATCCCCATTGTCTCTATTTCCAAATAACCCAGCCACAAACTCACATTCTCTTGTTATGACTCATTTGGGAAGGTGTGCTCATTCCCAAGTCCCACTAAATGATCACC
>JAHRHZ010000140.1:13259618-13307596 GCA_024137785.1 Ginglymostoma cirratum | reverse complement strand
AAAAAACCCGGCCTATACTCTTTCACTAAAATCAAGGAGAAAAGGTTGAAGGAAGAAAAAGCATTCTTATAAATCCCATCTTGAAACTGCTGCACAGCAACAGGGACGTGGGAGCTCATTATTTCGACCAGAGGACCACATTTTTAAAAACCAGCCAAAAAAAACCCATCCATTCTCACTTTAGAAAGAATTGCGCTGAATTTATCATTTCTACAAATTATGGAAGAGCTGACGGGGGCCCAATGAGTGGACTTCTGCCGAATCTGTATCCGTTTCTTAGTGTGGAGCATTAATTATTGCTTCGTTTAAAAACAATTCTGGGATTATTCTACCTCGCGTTGAGCCCGTTTCTAAGTAGAGAATGAGAGAGCGTTTACTGGTTCAATCCCCGAACATGCTTTGATTTGAATGATGGAGAAAGTCTTTCTCTCTTTTTTTGGAATAGATTTTGTAAGTTTTTTTAGAAAAAAGGAGCAAATGGGGAGAAGAGTGTGTGTGAGAGAGAAGCAAAATTTAAAAAAAACAGGAGGGGAATCAGTCATCTACATCAATCTCTTCTTCCTCTTCATCCTCCTCGGAATAGTCTTTTCTGGGCGGGTGTCCCACTGCGAGCGATGAAGGGGAGATGTGGGCATCTGGTGTTTTGGCGTGGGCACTTTTCCGAGCGATGGGAGACTGCGATCTGGACTGACTGCCGATTTCCGCCGCAGTTTGTTCTATTTCGCCCATTTTGGTAATTTTGTCTAGCTCACTCGGGCCGAGATTCTTCGCGGACTCCACGTCCGCTTTCATCTCCTCCAGGTCTCTTTTGAGTTTCGCCCGGCGATTCTGGAACCAAGTGATGACCTGAGCATTGGTCAGGCCGAGCTGCTGAGCGATCTGATCCCGGTCAGCCGGTGACAGATATTTCTGATACAGGAAACGCTTCTCCAACTCGTATATCTGGTGGTTGGTGAACGCGGTCCGGGACTTTCTGCGCTTCTTTGGAGTCGATCTTTGGCCAAAGATAGAGAGACCATCTCTCCCTGTTAAAACAGACCCTTTTTAGAACAGAGAAAAGAGGGATTTCAAGACCATTTCACCTCGGAGCAAACCTGTTACAGAGTTTATTTAAAACCAACACGCAAGCGAGAAATATTCAGCGACACAGATTTCGCTCTGACACTCGGCACCAGGTCCCACTAGAATCTACTCCCTGTATATCCATCACTCTGAGGATAAAATATGTTTACAACTTGGGTCAAATTCAATTCCTCGTCTTTTGTTTCCCCACCAATATCGCACTCAAATTAAAATATACCGACCCAGGGGAATTAAAAAACGAACTATTATCTGCAAAGTTGGACTGGAAGATTTTACTGCAGGAACATAAACAAGGCACAGTTCTCTCTCTCACACACTCACTTTCACCCGCTATCATTCTGCCCTGTTCCTGTCCCGCATAATTATACAAAACGAGGACAATTTTTCTTACTGTATCTGCTTGAGACCCTGACATGATAACAAAATATTTCAACGAAACGACTATTGTCGCCTTTCAAACTTTGTCCCCCGAACAGCTTCGCACAGCAATTACTAATTTGGGAACCGCGCTTGTAATTTTTTTTACATGTATTTGGTCGTAAAGTTCTTTTTTTTTGAAAAACAAAAACAACATGAAGCTCACCTTCAGCCGCTTGCAAGACACTGACTTCTAAACCTTTAAAAGTTTTACTCGCTAATTCCTCCAAGGCACAGAGAGGGGAGGTCTGGGTCAGAACCCCGGCCCGGTTATTCAAAGGGATACCCGAAGGTGTGTGTTTGTCCGCCGCAGATAGGAGATGGTTGGATCCGCACAAAGTGTAGCCTCTCCGCACCGACGGTTTGTTGAGAATGTCTTCAATACTGAAGGGAGTTAGCGGCTTGTTGGAGTTAGCCGGAGGCGGTAAGTGATCAAGAGGACTCCTTCTCCGTTCTTCAACAGAAGAATGTAAGGTGCCAGAGGAAGATTTGGCCTCTTCTTTCGAACTCATTCTTGGCATTAACTGTTCACTCCCACCCCCCCTTCACACACACACACATACACACACACACACACACACACACCCCAACGACAACACTCAACAGAACAGGGGATCCGCAAAAGTTCAAGCTAACTTCACAGCCGTTGTCTCCAAGGAGCTAGGTTCCCTCTGAATCCGGTGGAGGGCCGGTTGTCGAGCAGAAGGGGGACGGTGAATGATAAAATTCACACAAGATACAAACGCGGTCCCCAGTCCAGTCTCTCCTCCTCTTCCTCCCTCCCTCTCTCTCTCTCTGTCTCTCTTTCTCTCTCTCTCACGCTCCGGCCTGTTCTGTCACATCAAGTATGCAGACAAGCGAATAATATTCTCTTTAGAGTGAGAAAGGAGGGAGAGACGGGGCAATTGACGATTGCTAACAAGTTATTGTTGATTGGGTGGTAATCAATTATATGCAATGCCACTTTCTCTCCCTCTGCTATCTCGCTTTTCTATCCAATGCGGACGAAGCTTAGCTGAAAACACCATTAATTACTAGTCCGAGAGAGTAGGAGGGGCTCCTCTGAATTATAACGCTTTAGACACTTGTCAAGCTTATTCCAGTTTGTTTGTTTGTTCATATATATTTATAAATTAATTATAAGTGTTATTTTAGGATCTGAGATCCTAAGTAAAGCGCCTTTGATATGTTATAAACTCGCCACCAGGAACATTTAACACTGAAAATGTCCAAAGTTCGTTTTATTTTAAACAACTATTTTAATATTGTTACATCTCCATTCGAGTGGAGCTGTGCTCGAAGAGGTAAGGTCCAATTTCATTTCTGATCATTTCGCTAAATGTTGTGATATTTCCGCCGCATTGCAAACCATATCCGTTCTTTTTGCCTTCGAACATTTCGAGAGTCTTTGAGAGACAGTGAGAGAAATTAAATATCGAAATAATATCGGGAGATTGAAATGTAAACACAAATCGGATCGTGGAAATCCGATCTCAGTGGAGTCAGTTCAGGCTGATGGAGGGGGTAACAGAATGGCAATCAGAAAATATTTGATGAAACGTTAAAAAGGACTCGATTATCCGCCGGTTAATGATCAGGATTACAACACGCTTTCGTCGTTTCTCAATCCACACACTTCTAATGGAACAGCACAGGGTCCCATTTCATATCCAAACCTCCCAAGGCCGTTGGTCTAAACTAGATTCCTAGTCCCACATACTTATTCCATCAATGAAAATGTGACTGTGTTGTAACTAAAAAGGGGAGAGCATTTTTGCAAAGGGGGTTCGAGCTGGAAGGCAGCCTTTCTGTTTAGTTCTAAGCAAAGCGAGGGAGCTGAGGATTGCTGTGTGTATCTTGGGCATTGTGTTTGATCCGGAGCCTAGTCCGGTATATGTTAGTGAAGGCGGGGAGCTCCTAGTTCGGAGCCGGCAGAACCGAATTCGCTGACCCCGATACAGACTTTGGATCACTGTTTTTATTATTGCCAGTTAATTTATATACGCAGAAATACGAAATTTATTTCTCCTTGATAGGATTTCAAATTATTCCGCATAAATCATTTTAATTAAAAAACACACACAGAATTTAGAGTTAGGAGGCGGAGTTTAGGGCTGCAAAATTCACAGCCGGCTCTCCCTCTGGCTCTCTCTGAACCTCTCTTTAATCTTTTACTGAAGTTTAATTTGGTACTTTGCGGTTAAATGGGGTTCTCATATTGACTCCTCCCCCTGGTTTCTGAAACCACCAGCTCCCTGAGTTCCCTCACACCCGCTGAAATCCTGCAAATGTTTCTTTTCCGTGTTCTGAGATTAGAACAGTTCTAGAGAGTTGTTGCTGCAGGAATTAATGATATTCTGACTCGGGTTTAACACAATCCGATTAAACCCGGCATTAACCCATCATTGAAGATTAACCCTTAATGTTGACCGAGTTCCTTCACTGATCCCAGTTTAAAAAACCACCTATTCGCCAGCTTTTCACAGAGATAGCCAACAACCTCTCCAACATGACCAGTCCAGAATTCCGTTAAATGAATCAGCCTCCATTATTCAGGAATTAATCCATTGCCCCTCTCTGGTATATTTGGATGTATAACGAAATATTTCCACCCTTGCAGATAGCACGCTGCCGTTCATTTTATCGCAATCTCCCAACAATGAGTTATTAATTGTGAATGTGAGTGAGTGAGTGAGAGAAAGGAGTGTATTTCTGTAAGTGTAAGTTAGAGAAAGGAGTGAGCGTATGTCTGTGAGTGTGAATTCGAGAAAGGCGTATTTGTCTGAGTGTGACTTAGAGAAAGGAGTGAGTATGTGTTAGAGAGGGCGATAGTCTGTGAGTGTGTGAGAGGGGTGAGAATATGTCTCTGAATGAGAGTGTGAGAGAGAGGTGAATCTATCTCCTGCTGACTTTGTGTCCGTCAGTGAGAGAGAATGAAGGGTGTGTGAGTCTAAGTGAATGTCAGCAAGGGAGAGGGATGAGTGTGTGTGTCTGTGAATGTGTGAGTGAGAGATGGGTGTGCATCTGTGAGCTTATGAGTCAAAGGGATGACTGTGTCTGAGTGTGACACAGAGAGAGATGTGTGTGCCTCTGAGAGCATGTGAGCTTCTCTAACTGTGGACGACAGGGTGAGAGGAGTGAGTACGTGTCTGAGTAAGAGAGGGTGATTGTATGTGAGTGAGAGAGGAGTGAGTATGTGTCTGTGTGTGTGTGAGAGGGGTAACTGAGTTTGTGGACGTGGGAGGGGGGTGAGAGTGTCTGCCAGTGTGAGTATCGGTCTGTCAGCGAATGTGAATGTGTGTATGCAAAACAGAGGCCCTTAATTCCAGATTTTTATTGAAGTCAAATTCCACCATCTGCCATGGTGGGATTTGAACCCAGATCCCCAGAACATTAGTTGAGTTGCTGTGTTAATAGTCTAGAGTAATGCCACTAGGCCATTGCGTCCCCAATGTGAGGGAGGGTAAGTGTGTTACAGACAGGGTGACCATGTGACAGAGAGGCTGAGTGTGTTGGGAGAGAGGGTGATTCTGTGTCACTGAGTGAGTGTGTGAGAGAGGATGAGTGTCTGAGAGAGAAGTTAAGTGTGTCTCTGAGCGAGTGTGTGAGGCTGAGTGTGTGTCTGCATGAGTGTGTGAGAGATTGTGTGAAAGATCGAGTGTGAGATTGTGTTTCTCTGAGTGTGAGTGAGGGTGAGTGTGCATCTGAGTGTGTGTGAGAGGGTGTGTGTGTCTCTGAGTGAGTTTGTGAGAGTAAGGGTTTGTATGTGCCTGAGAGGCTGAGTGTGAGAGAGTGTGTGTGTGAGAGAGGGTGAGTGTGTGTGAGAGAGGGTGTGTGTGAGAGAGAGGGTGAGTGAGTGAGAAACGGTGAGCGTGTGTGAGAGAGGGTGTGTTTGTGAGAGTGTGTGAGAGAGAAGTTGAGTGTGTGTGAGAGGGTGAGTGTGTGAGTGTGTGTGAGAGAGAGGGTGAGTGAGTGTGAGAGAAGGTGAGTGCGTGAGAGAGGTGAGTGTGTGTGAGGGAGGGTGAGTGTGTGTGAGAGAAGGTGTGAGTGTGAGAGAAGGTGAGTGTGAGAGAGAGGGTGAGTGTGAGAGAGAGAGGGTGAGTGAGTGTGAAAGAGGATGAGTGTGTGAAAGAGGTGTGTGAGAGAGAGGGTGAGTGAGTGAGAGAGAGGGTGAGTGTGTGAGAGAGTGTGAGTGTGTGAGAGAGAAGGTGAGTGTGGGAGAGAGAGGGTGAGTGAGTGTCTCTGAGTGTCCGTGTTGTGCTCATGCGTCTGGCTGAGCGTATTTCTGCAAAGGGCGCTACGCTGAGGAACTGAGAGACATGAAAGCCCATTGGGAAAAGGATTGTTGTGATGACCGAGTTAATAACCAAATCTTGAACGAGAATCGACTGTATGCGCGGAGCGGCTTATTTGAAATAATTGGCTCCGTTATTTTTGAATATCAGTGGAACCAAAGCGAATTTTTCAAAACGGCCGCGTCCACACGACCCGCTCGATTCTTAATGAAGATTTGAAACCCTGACAGGGAATGGGAGAAGGAATAATACCACAGCCCCTGAGCTAGCGTTCGACTGGCACTGGATTAGATTAAAACAAAACTCCGAGCGAGGCAGGGCCAGAAATTGAAAAAACTTTGTTACAATGTACAACAATCGGCCCCAAACCAACCAATCCCGTGTGCGCGTTTAACATGGACTAATCTTTGTTTAACATACAGATTGTGAAAATTTGGAGCGGTAACGATATGTATCTCAATGCTTTATCTTAAGGCGGCTGTGAAATTGTCTCTCCAGTATCGATCACTATTAGACCTGTCTATGAATTCAGTCTTTATTCGGGGCCATTAGATTTCCGAGCCCCGAGCTCATTGTCGAAAATAACGATGGACGGGACCCCTCTTCCATTTCGCCTGAACTGTCATCATTTACAAGGCTCACTCATCCTGCCTGGCCACACAGTAACTACGAACCCCTCTTCGTTTTAAAAACGCTTGACTCCAGACTCTCCTGGCTTCAGGTTAAACGTGGGCAAGGAAATCTCCTGTCGATTACCACATACCGCCCTCCCTTAGCTGGTGACCCAGTACTCCTCAATGTTAGAGGAAGCACTGAGGGTGGCAAAGGCACAAAATGTGCTCTGGGTGGGGGATTTCAATGTCCACCACCAACAATGGCTGGGCAGCAAGACACTGATCAAACTGATCTGTTCCTAAACGACATAGCTGTTAGACTGGGTCTGCAGCAAGTGGTGAGGGAACAAACAAGAGGGAAAAACATACTTCACCTCATCCTTACCAATCTGCCAGCTGCAGTTGCATCTGTCCATGATGGTATCAATAAGAGTGACCATCGCACAGTCCTTGTGGAGATGAAGTCCTGCCTTCACATTGAGAATAATCTCCATTGTGTCGAACAGCACTATTACTGTGCTCAATGGGACAGCTTTGAAAAGATCTAGCAAATCAAAACTGGGCATCCATGAGGTGCTGTGGGTTATCAACAGCAGCAGAATTGTACTCCAGCACTATCTGCAACCTCACGGCCTGGCATTTCCCCACTCAACCATTACCATCAAACCAGGTTCAATGGAGAGTGCAGGAGGGCATGCCAGGAGTAGCACTAGACACACCTAAAAATGAGGTGTCAGCTTGGTGATGCTACCTACATGCCAAACTGCGTAAGCAACAAGTGATAGACAGAGCTAAGCGATCCCACAACCAACGGATCAAATCTAAGCTCTGCAGTCCTGCCACATCCAGCCATCAATTGTGGTGGACAATTAAACAACACACTGAAAGTGGAGGCTCCACAAATATCCTCATCCTCAATGATGGAAGAGCGCAACACATCAGTGCAAAAGATAAGGCTGAAGCAGATGCAGCAATCTTCAACCAGAAGTAACAAATGGATGATCCATCTTGGACTCCTCCAGTGGTCTCTGGCATTACAAATGCCAGCTAATCAAATCTTCAGCTAATTTGATTCACTCCATGTGAAATCAAGAAATGATTACAGGCACTGGATGTTGCAAATGCTACGGGTCCCTGGCAATAATGCTGAAGATATGTGCTCCAGAACTTGCCTCTCCCCTAGCCAAGCTCTTTCAGTACAGTTAAATCACTGGTACCTATCCAATAATGTAGAAGCTTGCCCTGGTATATCCTGTACACAAAAAGCAGGACAAATCCAACACAGCCGATTACAACACCATCAGTTGACTCTCAATCATAAATAAAATGATGGAAGGTGTCATCAAAAATGCTTTCAGCAGCACCTGTTCAGCATTAACCTGCTCAGTGGTGCCCAATTGGATTCTGCTGGGGACACTCAGCTCCTGACCTCATTACAGTCTTGGTTCAAACATGGACAAAAGAGCTGAGTTCCGAGGTAAAATGATAGTGTGAGCCTCTGACATCAACGTTGCTTTCAATCAAGTGTGCAGCCCTAGCACAACTGGAATAAATGGGTATCATGTGACAAACTGTCCATGGTTTGGAGTCAAACCTAATATATAGGAAGTTGGTTGTGGTTGTTGGAGGTCAGTCATCTCAGCTCCAGGATATCTGCAGGATTTCCTCAGGGTAGTGTTCTAGGCTTAACATCTCCAGCTGCTTCATTGATGACCTTCCCTCCATCATAAGGTCAGAAGTGGGGATGTTTGCTGATGATTGCATAATGTTCAGCACCATTCACAACTCATTAGATACGAAGCAGTCCATGTTCAAATTCACCATGATCGGAAAAATGTCCAGGCTTGGGATTGTCAAGTGGAAATTAACATTTGTGCTACAAAAATGCCCGACAATGGTCACCTCCAATAAGAGAGAATCTAACCATCGCCCCTTGATATTCAAGGGTGTTATCTTTACCAAATCCCCCACTATCAACATCCTGGGGGTTATCGATGACCAGAAATGCAACTTGACTCACCATATAAACTCAGTGTCTATAAGAACAGGTCAGAGACTAGGGATACTGTGGTGAGTAATTCACATCCTGACTTCCCAAAACCTGTCCACCACCCACAAAGAACAAGTCAGGAGTGTGATGGAATACTTCCTACTTGTCTGGATGAGTGCAGCCCCAACAACACTGAAGAAGCATGACACTAACCAGGACAAAGCAGCCCACCTTGATTGGTACCACATTGACAGACATCCATTCACTCCACTACCAATGCTCTACAGCAGCAGTATGTACTATCTGCAAGATACACCGCAAAAATTCACAAAAGATTTTTTAGAAAGCACCTTCCGAACCCATGACCACTTCCATCTAGAAGGGCAAGGGCAACAAATACATGGGAACACCACCAGCTGCAAGTTCCCCTCGAAGCCTCTCGCCATCCTGACTTGAAATGTTTTGCCATTCCTTCACTGTTGTTGGGTTAAACCTTGGGATTCCCTCCCTGAGGGCATTGTGGGTTAACCTACAGAATGAGGACTGCAGCTCATCACCACCTTCCCACAGACAATAGATCCTGGCCAGCCAGTGATGCCCGTGTCCCAAAAGTGAATTTAAAAAAGACTTCACTCCAGAACCTCAATATCCCTGAGAGACCTAAGTTTGTTCTCTCTACTCTTCTCATTATTCCCCTCATTACCCCTCTCACTCACTCTCTTTTCACTTTCACTCTTCCCTCTCAATCCTCTTTCTCTCACTCCCTTTTCTCTCACTTCAATCTCTCACTCTCAGCACTCCCCACTCCAAACTTTTACTCTCACTCCTCTCTCACACTCCCGTCTCACTCTCACTCTTGTTTCCCCTTTCTCACTCTCCTCTCTTACTCCCCTCTTTCTCTCTTCCCCTCACTCTCACTCCACTTTCTCATTTTTCCTTCTCACTCCTACTTCTCCACTGTCATAAGACCATAAGACCATAAGACATAGAAGTGGAAGTAAGGCCATTTGGCCCATCGAGCCCACTCCGCCATTTAATCATGGTTGATGGGCATTTCAACTCCACTTACCCGCACTCTCCCCGTAGCCCTTGATTCCTTGCGAGATCAAGAATTTATCAATCTCTGCCTTGAAGACATTCAACGTCTCGGCCTCCACTGCGCTCCGTGGCAATGAATTCCACAGGCCCACCACTCTCTGGCTGAAGAAATGTCTCCTCATTTCTGTCCTAAAATGACCACCTCTAATTCTAAGTCTATGCCCACGGGTCCTAGTATCCCCACCTAACGGAAACAACTTCCCAGCGTCCACCCTTTCTAAGCCATGCATTATCTTGTAAGTTTCTAATAGATCTCCCCTCAACCTTCTAAACTCTAATACAATCCCAGGATCCTCAGCCGTTCATCGTATGTTAGGCCTACCATTCCAGGGATCATCCGTGTGAATCTCCGCTGGACACACTCCAGTGCCAGTATGTCCTTCCTGAGGTGTGGGGCTCAAAATTGGACACAGTATTCTAAATGGGGCCTAACTAGAGCTTTATAAAGTCTCAGAAGCACATCGCTGCTTTTATATTCCAACTCTCTTGAGATAAATGACAACATTCCATTCGCTTTCTTAATCACGGACTCAACCTGCAAGTTAACCTTTAGAGAATCCTGTACTAGCACTCCCAAATCCCTTTGTAATTCGGCTCTATGAATTTTCTCACTGTTCAGAAAATAGTCGTTGCCTGTATTCTTTTTTCCAAAGTGCAATACCTCGCATTTTCTCACGTTGAATTTCATCAGCCATTTCCTGGACCACTCTCCTAAGCTGTCTAAATCATTCTGCAGCCTCCCCACCTCCTCCGTATTACCTGTCTATCCACCCAACTTCGTATCATCGGCAAACTTCGCCAGAATGCCCCCAGTCCCTTCATCCAGATCATTAATATATAAAGTGAACAGCTGCGGCCCCAACACTGAACCCTGCGGGACACCACTTGTCACCGGTTGCCATTCCAAAAAAGAGCCTTTTATCTCAACTCTCTGCCTTCTGTCAGACAGCCAATCCTCAATCCATGCCAGTAACTCACCTCGAACACCATGGGCCCTCACCTTACTCAGCAGCCTCCCGTGAGGCACCTTATCAAAGGCCTTTTGGAAGTCTAGATGGATAGCATCCACTGGTTTCCCTGGTCTACCCTACTTGTTACTTCTTCAAAGAAGTCTAACAGGTTTGTCAAACACGACCTCCCCTTACTAAATCCATGCTGACTTGTTCTAATCCGACCCTGAACTTCCAAGAATTTAGAAATCTCATCCTTAACGATAGATTCTAGAATTTTACCAACAACCGAGGTTAGGCTAATCGGCCTATAATTTTCCATCTTTTGTCACTTCCACTTATCCTTTATTCTATTCAAGATTTCCTCCCCAGTCCCCTCGCATCACATCAAAATTTCAAATCGAATGGAAGGTTATAGGGACAAGACAGACATATGAGTGAAAGTTTAAATCCAGGCATTTGCTGTAATTTCTACGTAACCCCTATTCATTCATTTCCCACAGATACCTCTCCTCAGCCCCCACCCCCACTTTAGATCATCAGCTCCATCACATTCTTCCCCTCTCACCCGCCTTCCACCTCTTTATCCTTTTTCAGTTAAAGAGACGGGACTAAACTCATTCACAGCTCTAATGGAGAAATGCCACTCTAAATTCTAAAACAGTTTTGCAACATTTATAGAATGAAAAGGGTGCTTACAGGAGGAGCAGGGTATCTCAAAGCTCGAGATTACACACAAATAAAATTCATTTGAAACAGCGAGACAAGAGGTCGAGTTCACACCAAAGCCAATCAAATCCAATCCAGTTATCAATTCTTGTCCTTCCAAAAATAAAACCCAGGACTTTTTTTTCTATTTACACCAATAAATTGGTTCTAGGCCTGCGCTCATCCTCTGATTCACAGTTCAATCCCCCATGCCACCAGCAAAGGGTTGTGCTCATTTCCAAGCTCATTTCTGAGCAAGGGTGAGGTGAGGGCTAAAGTTGGAGGACTCCTATGTGGCCGATTCCAGCCTCAAACACCATCTCTACAGTGAGTTACTAAACACTGCACCAACCAGCCACACTCACAAACCCCATGCCCTCTACAAATCACAAACTCTGCACTCAATTCTTTTTTAGAATCTCACTGAACAGGACTAGGCCATTCGGCTTACCGTGACTGTGCTGGCTCTTTGAAATGCTATCCATTTGCAAAGTTTCCATTGTTAACGTTTTAAAATAAATAGTGTATCTGTCGGCTGGTGAGGTCAGCATTTGTTGTCCATCCTTAAATGCCCTTGATCTGATTGGCTTTCAGAGGAGAGTTAAGAGTCAAACTACATTATTGTAGGTCTATAGTCACATGTAGGCCAGGCCAGGTAAAGACTGCAGATCTCCTTCCCTGAAGTGAGCCAAATGAGTATGCATCTAATTCACATTAAAACTTTGCTGTTTGCATAATCGTCCTAGACTAACATTTAAAAATACATTTATTTGCCCTTCAACATTCTGTGATTTCCGCTGTCTGACCCTGCTGCTAGTCATAATAGTTTTTCCTCATTTATGTATCAATATCCCTCACGATTTTCAGCACCTCCATGAAATGTCACTTCATCTTCCACATCAGCAAACTATTGCAGATGGTGTGAATTTGAAATAAAAATAGAAAGTCCTGGAGAAACTCAGCAGATCTAGCAACATCTGGCGAGGAAAACAGAGTTAATGTTTCAAGTCTGATATGACTCTTTTTCAGAGCTTAAACTTCTCTTCTCTGAGGAGAATAATCCTGGTTTTCTCCAGTCTCTCCACATTTACTGAAGGCTCTCACCCTAACCCCATGCTAAGTAAATATCCAGCATACCCTTCCAAGATATTAACATCCTTCTGAATGTGTGTTGGCCAGAATTACACCCAAGGCTCGTGCTTTTAAGGACTTAACGTAACTTCTGAAAATTTGGCAGCAATACAGTTGCATTGTCATCTCTCTCATGTACATCTGGTAAATGAAGTTTGGTTGAAGATCTCACTGAATGGTGGTATAATAGGCTCTGGATGTTAAATGGCCTCCTCCTGTTCCTATATTAAACTTGCAGTGGGTAAACCTATGAGTAATTTAGAAACTCTGAGAACCACAAGCAATTATTTCTATTTTAGTAATGTTAGTGGCAAATGTTGCTCTACTTTCTGAAGTACATGCCTTATAACTCCTTTTCCCCTTGTGTTCCATTTTGCTGAATTTATATATAATAATGGATAGCTGGAGTTTAATCCAGGGAATTGATGGTTTATATATAGGATAAATGATCCCTGAAAGTTACACACTGGTTCTAATAGAAGGGTATGGCAGGGGGAATTATGTATAGAATAACATATACTCACGATGGAGTTACAGACTGGAATCTAGTCGAGGAGTTCAGGGTAGTTATATATAGAGTAACGGATACATGGGAGTGAGTTACAGACTGGAATCTAATTGAGCAGTTTGGGGTTTTATATATAGAATAAGACACCTGGTTTTGAGTTGCAGACTGGAATATAATTGAAGGGTTCAGGTGGTCTTTACATAGAATAACAGATACACAGGGTGGGCGGTAGTTACAAATTGATTTTAACCAAAGGGTTGGGGATTTATATGTAAAATAACAGTTACCCAGGAGTGAACTACAGGTGGAATTTAATTGAGGGTTTCAGAGGCCATTATGTAAAGAATAACAGGCTGGGAGTGAATTGTAGCCTGGATTTTAGTTGAGCAGTTGGGGGTTTTAATACATAAAATAACAGATAGGAGTGAGTAACAAACTGGAATCTAATTGAGGGGTTTGAGTTGCTCATATTTTGAACAACAAATACTTGGGATTGAGTTATAGATTCGAATCTAATTGAGGAATTCAAGGTGGTTTAAACAAAGAATAACAGTTACCCATGAGTGAGTTACAGACTGTAACCTAAACAAGGGGTTTAGATGGTTTACATATAGAATAACAGACATACTAGTGTGAGATGCAGACTGTAATATAATCGAGGGGTTCAGGGGTTGTGGGCAGTAGCAGATCACAGTGTTGTGCTGGAGATGTAAAAAAAGTCAGTAATATCATGGACTGAGCGGTAGGGTTCAATCTAGTCAAAGAGCTTGAAGCTTGTCTGGGCTGGACATGTCAGATGTCAACAGCTACTTTGATCAAATACCTTGCACTTCCTGCATGATTTACATTTCACACTGGGACATCCTTGGACTTAATGGGAATATTGGGTCAAGCTCAGGTTAAGCAGACGGTGTATTATGTATAGCCATGACCCCTTCCTGTGGGGGAACATAACACTGCCCACTGCTGACCGTTGAATGTTGGCACTGTTAGAGTGGTCAATTTACACACTTACTTCCAAAGCTGAAGGTAGACTTGCACTGTAATATGAATTGGCTGTGTCAGCTCTTCAGATGGTCTTTTGAGACGCTTGAGAAGCATAATAACTGTGAGATTACAGCTTAAAAATTACCTGAACTCCAAATAAATTAGCACATGTTGATACACATGAACTTTGTCCTGTATCGGTACCTGTCCTTGGAGTGTTTGATGGGAACAGTGTAAAGGGAGCTTTATATCTAACCCCATGTGGTATTTGTCCTGGAGGCATTTTTTAGAGAGGCAGCTTTTACTCTATATGTGCTTCACCTGTCCTAGGAGTGTTTGATGAGGACAGAGCAGAGGAAGCTTTACTCCGTATCTATCCCCTTAGCTGTAACTGTCCCAGAAGTTTTTGATGGGGACAGCATAGAGGAGCTTTACTCTGCATCTAACCCCATGTTATACCTGTCCTGGGAATGCTTGATGGAGGCAGTGTAGAAAGAGCTTAAAAATCATTTCCTGCTTGATTTCTCCTGCAGTTTGTAACTGATCGTGTTCTCGAAACACGGGAAGGACTTGGTGTTTAGACAGATCCCCTGGGAATCTGCAAAATGGAAGGAATTGTTTGAGGGTAAGACTGAACCTACATTCACAGCAACTTTCATGCCCTATAGCACGTTATAGTAGATGGAGTAGTTTGAAACTGCAATAAGAAAATCATCGAGCAATTTGGATGTGACCTATTCACAGCAGAGTTATTGGAGGTGGAAAATAGGTGGCACGAAATAATTATGGAACAAAACAGGAAATGATAGAATGTAATGCAAGAGACCTGGAGAAGGATGCGGGCAGGCTCAGCTGTGTGGGCACATAGCTCTGAAAGCCGTAACTGTAGATGGAGAGGCTAATGGAGGGAGCAGTTGAGAATTAGCAGATACAGAGATGTTAGAAAGAAAGAATGAAAAGGGGGGCAAATCTCGGATAAGGATGTAATCTAGACGGGTAATGGCAGTGTGAGTCTGAAAAGGGTAAATTAACGACAACCTGCTTAGTGAGACTGAGACTAAGTTTTCTGTTGTCACTGGAACTGCGAGGAATATCTGTCTGCCCTGGGAGGATCGTGAGGTGCTGCGGGAGGTAGGCATGGGTGGGGCGGTTTTTGAAATTTCCTGAAGATGAAAGTCAGAAAGTGTGAATCTGAAACCTGCGAGCTTTTAATTCACATTCCCAAATCAGTCGGCGCATGACGCCTTCAGACAGCAAATTGGTTAAAATCCACCCCCAAAAACCACACTCCCCCCTTAACAAACACACACACCCAAAAGAACGATTTTTAAAAACAGCTTCCGCAGTTCTTTCCGTTTTTATTTGGTTGAAGCCCCCAGTGGAGACAAAGTAGGGGACGATTAGACACGGGGGGGGGGGGGGGCGAAACTGGGACCTGGACACTTAGCAAGGAATGACCCTCCTTAGTAACAACAGCGCCGTCCAAGAAAGTGTTCGGCAATTTTTGTTGGAGTTACCCCCAAAACAGCTCGAGTTCGTATTGACCCCGATCTATTCAAGCTTCAGTGCGTTTGGATAAAAGTCAGAAGGAAATTCACCCCAGGTCCCACTCCCCTGAGTAGTCAAACGGCGCTCGTTGCGTTTATGATCTGAAATGCGCATCAAACACTAATGACAAGCTTTAGATGTATTTTTACATCCAACAATAGTTTATTAATAAACTGACTGATGTTTACGGAAGAAATTATTAAATAATCGCTAGACTCTTTTAACCTAATTTTGATTGATTTTCGATCCGGGTTCTCGCAGAACCCCCTGGTTAAATTCCCGATTTTTAACGATAAAAGACATTTTGCGTGGCTGTAACTGGCTACCACACTTAAACACATCAAAAGGTCACTTCGTAATGGACGGAACAGAACAGAATCGATTCAGCTCTATTCCACTGCGCTAGCTTCTGAAGAATTTTACAAATTGTGATTATGCAAATAAACGTTCACGGAAAATCGAAGCGATCCCGAAACGGGAAATTTCAACTAATCCCAGAGTTACAACCATAGCAGAATCTCTTTCACATTTAGCAACATCTTGGCGCTGCTGTGTGTGAATAAACAAATGTTGCGAATATCGTATTCAACCCGCCTCTAGTAAATTAATATTTATACACATTAGGTAAACTGTACCGCTCTAAACACACAAGAACTCTATCCTGGCGCCACATTATTGAAGCGAAGAGACGTCAAAAGTATCTCATTCGCAGAAAAACACCGCGGGCCTGAGAGGCGCTATAGAAATGTAAATGCATTTTTCCTTTATTCCATTTCCCCCTCTTCCTAATAACGAAAATTCATTTAGACGATAAACACATAAATATACCGGTTACATGCATGCCTTAAATAGCAACAGTGTTATCAGTACACTTTCGGATTAGATAGTTACAGTTTAAGTGAGATAGGTGTAACCCGCAGTGATGCATACATAGAATCCCGTAAATAAAGATACGCGCATTTCAGTGGTCTGTATAATTACCCAAAGATGCAGCATGCATTAATCTAAAAGGCAGTATAGTATCTAAATAATACAGAAATAGCCAAATGGAACTGCAGTAAGAAGTAATTATCCAGATACATTGAATAAATGCGGGTAGAAACGGCAGGACTTGAACAATGCCAGACAAATGCAATTACCCTGCATATTCTACACTGGTCATACATCGAATTAGCGACAGGTCTGTTCGGCCCATCCAGAGCGTGCCGGAGTTTATGTTCGGTTTCTTTCCTTTAATAAAAATTTGTTCATGGGATGTAGGCCAATATTTTGTTTTACCCATCCCCACTGGCCAGAGGGTAATTAAGAGGACAGCACTGTGGCCTCATAGTACCAGGGACCCGGGTTCAATTCCACCCGATTCAGGTGACTATCTGTGTGGAGTTTGCACATTTTCCACGTGACTGCGTGGGTTTCCTCCTACAGTCAAAAAATATGCAGGTTGGGTGGATTGGCCATGCTAAATTGTCCATAGTGTCCAGGGATGTGCAGGCTAGATGGGTTAGCCGTGGGAAATGCGGAGTTACAGAGGTAGGGGTTGGGATGCTCTTCGGA
This sequence comes from Ginglymostoma cirratum, assembly GCA_024137785.1. NCBI lineage: Eukaryota > Metazoa > Chordata > Chondrichthyes > Orectolobiformes > Ginglymostomatidae > Ginglymostoma > Ginglymostoma cirratum. Next base: position 13,290,713 of record JAHRHZ010000140.1, on the reverse strand, counting down.
GGTTCGGTGTGGAATCGATGGGCCCAATAGCCTTGGATTCTATGAAGAGTCAGCCACAGTTCTGTGGGTCTGGAGTCACATATAGACCAGATCAGGTAAGTATGGCAGATTCCCTTCCCTAAAACGCATTACTAAACCAGATGCATTTTATAACCGCAATCCACCATGGTTGCAATTAAACTGGCTTTTTATGACAGATTTTTACTGAATCCAAATTTCAGCATCTCCGATGACCCAGACATTATTCGGGGCTTCTCGTTTACTAGTACAGCGACATGATCACTATGCCATCGCCTTTCCTTAACTGTCACGCTGTCAGCTTTTCCTCCAGTCCTGCTTCCCTCTTGTATTTATCCAGCTTCCGTTGAACTTATCTTCGCTATTCACCTACAGCACTCCCAGTGGGGGCGAATTTCACATTCTCCCCACACTCTCTTAGGTGGAAGGGTTACTCCTGAATGCCCCATTGGCTGTATTAACAACTATCTTCCGTTGATAACTCCTAAACCTGGTCTCCCACACAAGTGGGAATATTGCCTCACTGTCTATCCAATCGAATAAAAAAAGGGGGATGCTGAAGATCTGAAATATGAACAGAAAGTGCTGGAAAAAACTCAGCGAATCTCAGTGACATCCTCCTGCCTGGAAAGCAATTTGAAGATCACATGAAAAAGCAATAAAACCAATTTGCAAGAATAACAGAGTTAATGTTTGACTTCTTCTGTACTAATTTTGAGGTCAGCTCTGCCCTCAACCACCCTCTTCCTGACAGGAAAGACTTCAGCCCTTTCCATTTTTGCTGTCATAAGTAGTCTTGAAAAAGACTGCAGAACAATATTTATATCAGCCAACTAATCAAATGAATCGATTGAAGCGGATCTGCACTGGGTCTGGTGTTAGGTATTCCGAGTCCCAGGCTGGGGCAAATCCACAATACAGTCTTCCTCCTGCAAGGTGTAAGTTCACGCTGGGACTGACCTTGGTTTCGGGGATGAATTCTCAGCTTTGTCATTGTGTGATACAGCAGTAGGGTGTGTGTGTGTGGGGGGGGGGGGGGTGTGTGGAGCGGGGGGGCGGGTGGTGTATGGGTGCTGGGGGAGGCGCTATCTATTGGATGCCCCACCGCAGCGTTGTGAATACAAGACTGTGACTCATCCCTGTGCTTCCATCTCACTCTCTCTGCCGGAATCCGTGACCGACAAGAAAGAAACGTTTCAGATGTCACAGGGTCAGGTGTGTGCCTGCTCTCGGGGGCTAGCTAGCGGGACTGAGACAGGTTCCGAGGGAAGTGTCAGGTGAGAAAGTCACAAATATTCTGTCGGAACAGGGCACTGTCCGGAAATGTCCAGAAGTGCCTCCTAGGTATTGCCCCATAGCTGCTGCGGGAATGGGGGTTGAAAAGAAGAAAAATCCTTACGCGGGAGCTCCGCATCAGGAGATTGTGTTTGAACATCTGAGTAGGCGAAAGTGGTGACAAGTGCTGCCAGAGCTTTGGAGCAACTCACTCGCCAGACCCCAGTGCTTTCTAAAGCTCGTTATGGTATGCGATCATTTGGCATTAGAAAGAATGAGAAGATTGCTGTTCATTGCACATCCCGAGGTGCCAAAGCTGAGGAAACTCTGGAGAGAGTAGTAGGAACTGCAGATGCTGGAGAATCTGAGATAACAAGGTGTAGAGCTGGATGAGCACAGCAGGCCAAGCAGCATCAGAGGAGCAGGAAAGCTGACGTTTCGGGCCTAGACCCTACTTCAGAAAAACTCGAGAGAAATGTCTAAAGATTCGGGAATATGAACTAAGGAAGGGTAACTTCCATAACATTGGAAACTTTGAATTTGAAATCCAGGAGCACATTCATCTGGGCATCAAGTACTATCCTTTCATTGGAATTTATGGTCTGGATTTCCAGCTGGTCATCCTATAATCATACAGTCCCTACAGTGTTGAAGCAGGCCATTCGGCCCATCGAGTCCACACCGCCTCTCCGAAGAGCATCCCCCCAGACCCACTCCTCTACCTTATCCCTGTAAACCTGCATTTCCCATGGCCAATCCACCTAACCTGCACATCCCTGGACACGATGGGCAATTTAGCATGGCCAATCCACCCTAACCTGCACATCTTTAGACCGTGGAAGGAAACCGGAGGAAACCCACGCTGACAAGGAGAGAATGTGTAAACGCCACACAGTCAGCCGCCCGAGGGTGGAATCGAACAGGGCGCTGGTCATGGGGTCTCCTGGTTTCTAATGAAAAGATGAAAAACGGGCGCCTTGGTTCCAGATTTTCAGGGAAGATTCCATGAAATAGATTCAGCAAAAAAAAAATATGGCGACATCCTGTTGCCTGGAAAGTAATTTGAGGCGCATACGAAAAGGCAATAAAAACAATTTGTAAGAGTAAAACAAAATAAAATCTCGCCTTCCTGTTTGCGTCGGTCTCTGGGATTTCATTGAAATTCGCCCCTTGGTCCAAAACCTCCTCACTTGCCGTTCACTGTCCCGCATATTGGCAGCGGAGTGGGTGGCTGTCAGCTTTTAGAACAGGGAGATGTCAGGGGAAGAGCGGGGAGGATGGGTCCAGACCAATGAGGAATTGTCATGGTGCCTGGTTTACGAAGATTTCATCTGAGCTCTGACTGCATTGGGCTCAAACCAAGTGCACGATCCTCCTCGGATCTCCAGGCAGAGCAGAACTGGAACAAAAACAGAAGTTGCTGAGAAAGCTCAGCAGGTCTGGCAGCATCTGTGAAGGGAAATCAGAGTTAACTTTTCGGTTAACACAGTGGAAAACCCGAAACATCGACTTTCCTGCTCCTCTGATGCTGCCTGAACTGCTGTGTTCCTCCAGCTACGCACTATATTGACTCTGACTCCAGCATCTGCAGTTCTTGCTATCTCCTTAACATTTCGTTAACTCTGATTTCTCTTCACAGATGCTGCCAGACCTGCTGAGCTTTTCCAGCAACTTCTGTTTTTGTTCCTGATTTACAGCGCCCACAGTTCCTTCGGTTTTTATTGAGCAGAACTGGATCTCTGTCAGAAAATAAAACCAAACTTTCACTGAAGTTAGAACTTGATCACATCGGACTCTTTAGAGACATCCCACCTTAGTTGCGGGAAAATGAGAAGGTAGTCGTTAATTCTCACCTGAATAGAGAAAGATTGCGATCCCACAAACAGCGAAGTAACTATGACCAGAGCTCAATGGTCCCTTGAAGGATTAATATGATCCCAGGAGGGAGGAGCTAGCCTTCTCTTCCTCAAAGTAGCGTCATGGGAATTTTTTCCTTGACTGGCAGCCTCGCACATCTCAACTAAAATTCGTACCTGGGGAAGCGCTCCCTCAATCCTGACCCTCTGACAGTGCAGCACTCCTTCAGTATTGACCCCCCCCCCAGAGTGTAGCACTCCTTTAGTACTGACACTACCACAGTCCAGCACCCCTTCAGTACTGACCCTGGAACACTTCAGCACTCCCTGAGTACTGATTGTCTGACAGTGCAGCACTCCTTCGGTACTGACCTTCTGACAGTGCGGCACTCCCTCAGTACTGACTCTCTGACAGTGCAGCTGTCCCTCAATACTAAACTTCTGACAGTGCAGTGCTCCCTCAGGACTGATTCTGTGACAATGCAGCACTGCCTCATACTGACCCTCCGACAGTGCGGTACTGCACTGGATAATTGTTTCAAGATCTTCAAATGGGGTTTGAATGTGGGACCATTAGTTTTGGAATTGAGAGTGATTTTTACTGAGCTAGATAGATACTTTTCCTTCAATTGTGTCCTGATTTCTCCAATTTTTCTGGACGATTCCAATCAGGAGGCTGGTTGAAGAACTTAAAGTTGACTGAGATTTGGATAGGCAGCACTCCCTCATTCCACCCTTGAATGCACTTTTCTGAAACTAAAATGAGGATCTGGAGATTCTGGATACAGAAAATCTCAGTCAGTGTGGACTTGATGGGCTGAATGGCCTGCTTCCACACTTTCGGGATTCCACAATTCTTATAACAGAGTACAGTAGTATACTGGCTCACCTTCTTGAACAGCTGCAATACGTGTTCTGAAGAAACTCCCACAGTTAGAGAGTTAGGTACAGGATTTTAGTCTAATTTTGTGTCTCTTTCATCTATCTGCAAATGTCCACTCAATTTCTCTCATTGTCCATTTTAGATCCTCTGTGACTCCAAATATGGTATGCTCTCTCTTTCTCTCTTTATTACTCACCCTTTTTCTGTTTCTATTTGTCTCTCCATCTCCCTCTCCTTCTCAGAAATAGTAATTTACATCCAAAGATATTCAGTGCAGATCCCTGGACTTATTCAGTTATTTCTCACTTACTTGAATGTGTAAGGTGAAAAGATGAGTGAGGATTAAGGGAGTTGAAAGAGAAGCTGTAAACCTTTACAGCAATGTATGACATGTGGAAGGGCACTTGCTATATTGTGATACCAACTTGATTGCATATGGTTTGTCCCATGGAGAACTGGGACATTTAAAAATGATACACACCTGCGGAGATTCAATTTCTCACAAAAATATAAAACACAATTTCATGAGATTCCCAGAATGGTCTGGTCTAATATCCATTCACATCCCAATGCGTCTTTGTGCACTTCATATTAGAGAGGGATGATCTGATGTTCAACAGAAGATTAATCAAGTTACTGAAGTGTCACTAACCAAGACACATGCTGGAATTTTTCAGCTAATGTTCACATTTTCAAAGCAAGCTCCTTGATACTCATTGTAAGTAATGTTCACGCATATATGATATACTGTATGTAAAATATACAGTCTTACACACAGTGATACTTATTATATTTAGCCTATAGTGTTACACTGAGTGACATGATGTGTCATTATATTGTATATACATTGTTGCATCCAGTAACACTGTGTAATAAATACAGTGTTACTCTAAGCAACGTAGTGTATTATTGCATAATATATAGTGTCATACCCACTAATACTTATGTAATATCCTGAATTGGCCAATTTTATCTAATTATTTAATTCAGATTAAAAGATGACTTTTACCAGGTCTTTTATCTGTAGATAAGAATAACTATTTATTGTAATGAAATTGCTTTAACCAATAGCAAGAAAGAAACACCTATTGTTAACCCACAACATAATAACTTCAACACTGCGCCTTTCTTTAAAATTCCCATACACATACAAACGGACACACAAAAAGACAAGACACAAGTGTTGTGGTTGGGGAAGGCAATTAAAGAAGTCAGAGCAGCACAGTTCTGGCAGCAGTCCAGATCACAGACATCAATGAGTTGTTTTCTTTGAGTTCTTTTTGATTCTTTGTGAATGACATGAAGTTATTGATTCGTGGATTCTCAGTCTTTCACTTACTAGTTGAGGATGCATCCTTTCTGTGCCTCAGAAGTTTTTCCCTTTTTCCTTTCACCAAGAATATTTGCAGAGAGTGAGCAGCTTACAGGGAAACGGTTAGAAAATCTACCAGAAGATTTTCTGTTACTTCTCCACAAAGTAGGGAAAGAGAGAGATTCAGAGATAATGGGAACTACCGATGCTGGAGCCTGAGTTAACAAGGTATGGAGCTGGATGAACACAGCAGGCCAGGCAGCATCAGAGGAGCAGGAAAGCTGATGTTTCGGGTCTGGACCCTTCTTCAGAAATAAGATTGTAAGAGAGAGATTCAGGTGCTTTCTCTTTGCAGGCTGGATGCTTCTCTTTTACTGTTCAAACATAGGACTATAGCTAATTACCCAGGAACCAGTGAAGAAGTTGTCACTGTGCTGAGCTCCCCTGAAACCACATGAAATTGATTGAAAAACCAATGAAATGACTGGCTGAGGTCAAAACAGCCCTGGGACGGACGGGGACACACACACACACACACACACACAGACACACACACAGACACACACACAGACACACACACACACAGAGACACACACAGACACACACACACACACCCGCCCCCAGTAAGGCTCGCTTCCTACCCTACACTTTGAGTGATTCAGCATTGTAGATACAATTCACAATGTCCTCCAGCAACTCATTTTTAAAAAAAAACTTTAGGTATATCTTTACTCAAGTATCCTTGGTTTACAATCCAAAAATAAAGCAAATAAAAAGATTTAGTCTTTACAATATTCATTGTTACACCCAATATATAATGTTACACCAAGTAAATTATGTGTTATATGCTATATATAGTGTAATGCGCACTAAGTTTTGTTACATTATGCATGCAGTATTAAACCATGTAGCATGCAGTGTTTAATAATATGTATGAGCTGCATCTTATTGCATTGCGTAGATGCAAAGCGCGAGAGGTATTGGGCTCGAGACCACACGGGTAGAGTTCCAGAATAGGAAGGATGCAATCATTTTGATGGGGTTGTACTACAGGCCCGTCAACAGTCAGTAGGAGATAGAATAACAGATACATGGACAGATCGTGGAAAATTTTGAAAACAACAGGGTTGTTGTTGTGGGTGATTTTAACTTCCCATATTGTGACTGAGACTCCCTCAGCGTCAGGGGCTTGAGTGGGGGTACAATTTGATAGCTGCAACTAGAAGGGTTTCTTGAGGCCTTCCTTAGGGAAGGGTCATCCTAGACCTGGTACTGGGAATGAGCCTGGCCAGGTGATTGAAGTTTCAGTGGAAGAGCATTTTGGGAACAGTGACCATAAGAATAAGAGTAGTCCTTGGGTGATAGTGCTAAATTGGGTGAAGGCTAACCACAACACTATTAGGCAGGAACTGGAGAATGTAGATTGGGGGTGGCTGTTTGAGGGTAAATCCACATCTGTCATGTGGAAACGTTTTAAAAGCCGATTGGTTAGAGTTCACGACTAGCATGTTCCTCTGAAAATGAAGGATACAGGTGGTGAGATTCAGAAACCTTGCAAAATAAGAGAAATTGTGAATTTGGTCAAAAACATAAAGAAGGCATACGTAAGACTCAGGAAATTGAAGACTGACAGAAGCCTTAAGGAATGTAATGGAAGCAGGTGAGAACCTAAACAAGGAATTAGGAGGGTTAAAAGGGGCCATGAAATGACCTTGGCAGACAGGATTAGGCAAAATCTCAAGGCTTTTTATCTGTATATAAGTTGCAAGAGGGTAGCTAAGGAAAGGGTAGGTCCACTCAAGGACAAAAGTGAAAATTTATACTTGGAGCTGGAAGATGAGGGTGAAGTCCTTAACAAATACTTTTCATTGGTATTCACAAAGGGGGAGTACAAGGTGGATGGTGAGTCCAGAGTTTGATATTCTAGGGCATGTCAATATGAAAAAGGAAGAGGTGTTGGGTGTTTTAAAAAGTATTAAGGTAGATAAGTCCCAGAATCTGATGGGACGTATTCCAGAATACTAAGGCAGGAAATCATTGGAGCCTTACATGGATTTTTTGTATCTTCTTTAGTCACAGGTGATGCCCCATGGGACTGGAGAATAGCCAACGTTGTTCCTTTGTTTATGAAGGATGACTGGGATAATCCAGTAAATTGCAGGCTGGTGAGCCTTACGCCAGTGGTAGGAAAATTGTTGGAGAAGATTCTTAGGGACAGAATTCAAGCACATTTGGAAAAATATGGACATATTAGGGACAGGCAGCATGGCTTTGTGCAGGGGAACTCATGTCTCCCAAACTTACTTGAGTTTTTTGAGCAAGTGGTAAAGATGACTGATGAGGGCAGACTGGTAGATATTATAGATGTTGGACTTTTAAAGGCCTTTGACATGGCCCCGCGTGGCAGGCTGATACGGAAGATGAAGTCACATGAGATCTGTGGTGACTTGGGAAGATGGGTACATAACTGTCTTGAAGACAGAGAGTAGCAGTGGAAGCATGTTTTTCTGACTGGAGATCCGTGACCAGTGGTGTTCTGCAGGAATCAGTGCTGGGACCCCTGTTGTTTGCAATATATACAACTGATTTGAAGGAGAATGTAGGTGATCCGAATGGTAAGACATAAAAATTAAAGGAGCTGCAGATAGTGAGGAAATGTCCCAGAGAATACAGCAGGATATAGATAGGGTGGAGACTTGGGCAGAGAAATGGCAGATGGAATTTAATCCAGATAAATGAGAGGTGATGAATTTTGGAAGTCTGACAGTTGGAATGTGGGATGGAAGTATACAGCAAAAGGCAAAACAGCATTGACATACAGAGGGATTAGGTATACAGGTCCATAATTCCCTAAACGTGGCGATGCAAGTGGAAGAAGTGGTTAAGGTGTACGGCATGCTTGCCTTCATTTGTCGGGTCATGGAGTATAAAAATTGGCAAGAAATGTTGCAGCGATATAGAACTTTAAGTGGCCACATTTGCAATATTGTGTACACTTCTGGTCACCACACTATCAAAAGGATATGGAGGCTTTGAAGACGGTAAGGAAAATATTTACCAGGATGTTGCCTGATTTGGAGGATATTGATTATGAGAGATTGGACAAATTTCTATTGTTTTCACTTGAATGTTGGAGGCTGAGGAGTGACCTGATAGAGGTTTATAAAATTATGAGAAGCATGGACAGAATGGATATTCAGAATGTTTCTCCCAGAGTAGAAATGTGAATTATTAGAAGATATAGGTTTAAAGTAAAAATGGTGAAGTTTAAAGGAGATGTGAGAGGCAAGTTTTTAACACGGAGTGTGGTAAGTGCCTGGAATGGACTGCCAGAGGAGGTAGTAGAAGCAGATACAAAAGCAATGTTTAAGTGGTACCTTCATAGATACATGAACTCGCAGGGAATAGAGGGAATTGGACTGCATGGAGACAAAGGGCTTTTCGTTTAGAAAGTTGTCAAGTGTTGGTGCAATGTTGGTGGGCTGAAGGGCCTGTTCCTGTGCAGTTTGTTCTTTGTTCTTTGATTCTCGCATAGGGATTGTAGTCACCACATTGAGTGATACATGACATGCTCATGAGACAATGCCAAGCCAACCCCGAGGTTCAAACTGATGGTTTAAGTCTGTGTTCTCAGCACCTTGCTGAATAGCTGTGAAAACAGTGAGTTACAGCTGCCAAGAAAAGAAGATCAATAATATCCTTCTTCAGTATCTGGGATGCATTATGGGTATATCCTGGCAAGACAAAATCATGAATGTGGCTGTCCTTTCAAAGGCAGAGTTCCCAACTGTGTTGGCACTGATCTAACACAGTCAGCTTCAGTGGATTGGCCAGCATGGAAGATAGTTGCATGCCCAAGGACCTTGGCAAGACAGCTGGAGCCTGAGGACATGTAAGAAGCCTGAAGCTCTAATTCAAGGATGCGAGGAATTGGGGCGCAAAGGTCAAAAAGTCTATTGCACTTATAATAATAGCATTTTACAGCACGGAAACACAATTTTTGACCCAACTTGCCCATGCTGCCCCATTTTCACAATTAAACTAGTTACATTTGCCTGTGTTTGGTCCATTTACCTCCATACCCATCCCATCTATGTACCTGTCCAAATGTTTCTTAAATGATGAAATGGTCCATGCTTTCATCACTACTTCTGACAGCCTATTCCAGACCTTCATCACCCTCTGTGTGGAAAATCTGCCCCTTTGGACCCTTTTGTATCTCTCCCCACTCACCTTAAACCTATGCCATCTGGTTTTAGACTCCCCTACAATGGGGAAAATCTGTTGGCTACCTACCTTATCTATGCCTCTTAGGATTTTATAGACTTCGATAAGGTCATCCCCTCTTTCTCCTATGGTCCAGAGAAAAAAGTCCCAGCCTATCCAACCTCTCCTCATAACTCAAACCTTCCAGTCCAGGTAGCATCCTAGTAAATCTTTCCTGCACTCTTTTTCGTTTAATAATTTAGCATTTAATATTCTAGTTTAATTTCTATTGTATGGTGACCAGAACTGCACGCAATACTCCAAATGTGGCCTTACCAATGTCCTGTACAGCTACAACAAGATGTCCTACACTCAATGCGCTGACTAATGAAAGAAGCATGCTAAAAGTCTTCTTCACCATTTTGTCTACCTGTGACTCCACTTGCAAGGTGCTATAAACCTGTACCCCTAGATCTCTTTCTTACATAACACTCACCAGGGCTCTGCCATTGACTGTGTGACTTGGGAGTCATTAGCTGCTGAAAGAGGAAAGTGGTGACTCCTTGTGAGGTTGGCTTGTACTAACATGAGCACCAGTGGCTACAACAGCTTGGCAAAAGGTGCTCATGGTGATAAGTAACAACCTCACTTGGCAGCTCCATATATGATGCCTGTGGCAGAACCTGCCTTACAAGGATTGCTCTTCATGGCCATCAGCAGAGGTGCACCAAATGAGGACTACCCCCTCACTGTCCTCCATTTACCACATGTCCATCCTCTCTCTCAGGTGGAAAGATGCCCACACCATTGGAGTTATACCCAGTAGCATGCAGTGTTTAATATAATAATAGACACAGGCTTATAGACTTAATGTTTTACTAAATAACAGATACAAAAGTATTGCTGAAAAATATACACATTTTGTCAAAGCTTTTCATTTTGCATCATCAGGACCATTCACAAAAACACCAAGGAGAGAACCAAGATTTAAATTGCATGAGGGGAGAATGTTGATTGCTTGGCTCATGGACTCTGATTGGTAGATAGATGTGGGTCTTCCTCTTGACAGTCTTACAATTTTTTTCATAATACTCAAGTTCTGTGCTACCAAATGACTCTTTAAATGTAATACCCTTACTCCCAGTTTGGTATCTTATTACAAACTTACATATTAGGAGAAGCAGAAGACTCTTTGGCTCCTCAAGCCTGCTGTATTATTCAATAAGATCATGTCGGATCATGGTCTCAATTCTTCCCATGATAGCCTACCTTAAAAACTATTGATTCCCTTGTTAGTCAAGAAACTAACCAATGACACCCATCTCCATGCTGTCTGGGAAAGAGAGTTTCAAAGACTCAGAACCCTCAAAGAAATGGCTGGCACAGTTTCTGGTTAGCACTGCTGCCTCACAGAACCAGAAACCCGGGTTCAATTCCACCCACCTGGGTGACTGTATGTGTGGAGTTTGCACATTCTCCCCGTGTCTGTGTGGGTTTCCTCTGGATGTTCTGATTTCCTCACACAAAGGTGTGCAGGCTAGGTGGATTGGCCATGCTAAATTGCCCATAACATTCAGGGATGTTTAGATTAGGTAGGTTATAGGAGGATGGGTCTGGCTGGGATGCTCTGAGGGCTGGTGTGGACTTGTTGGGCTGAAGGGCCAGTTTCCACACTGTAGGGATTCTGTGAATTCCTTCTGTTCTTTGTCTTAAATGAAACACCCCTTAGTTTTACACTGTGCTGCTTAGTCCTGGTTGTCATATTGGAATTACAGGGCCATGTTATTATTGGAAGAGTGTCTGACCCATTACATCAACTAACTCCCATTTTCGGGGCATGAGATCTTTGCCCCCAGTTCTGATGAGGGTGGGTTTGGAAAGGCCATGCCTGATAGGAGGGATGAGCCTGAGGAAGCAGGAGAGATTCTAACTGCCTGCTTTCCTTCTATAGTTCTATTCAGTCTGTGGTACTTGAATGCCTAAGCAATTTTTGCTTTTGTTCCCATTGAGAAAACGCCTCTTCATTGTAATCACTGACAAAATGTATTTTAATGAGCTCCTGTGCTGCGAACAGCAGTTATTAATATGTGAAGCTGCTCCTTGTATTTGGAGGGCAGCATCAAGCAGTGACCTGGATTGATGACGGAAAGTTACTAACTGTATCTCTTCAAAGTAGCAAACAGCCACAGTCAGCAAGTGTTAAACATTTGCTCTGAAACTTATTTTGTTTCACTGAGTAAGTGATAATAGAACTGTGATTCTGCCTTGGGATGTGGATAATGTTGGAACAATAGCTTTTGTGCATTGGATATAAGCAGAGAATGCACTAGGGATTCCTTCTTTAATCAAATATTGTAATAAAAGTTAATGTCTCCAGTGGAATACCAAGGTGTAAGGAGAGCCAATGCTATACATTAATGGATACCTGTTAGGATTGATCCTTCCACTTTAGTCAATCTTATTACTGCACAGAAATGTAAAACATAAATATGTAAAATGAGGGAATAACCTGAAGTATCCCACTGTGTACTGTTGTCAGATCCTGAGTTTAGTAATTCAGTTGAGTTCTCTAACAAAGTTCTAAACCTACAAAGAGAACCTACACCTTTACTCATTGACGAGTCTTTACAGGATCTTAGGAACAGGAGGACGCCATTCACTCAACTATTTATGTAGGTCATGGCTGTTGTCTAACTTGGTTCTGTAATCCTGAATAGCCTTGCCTAACAACAATCGATTCATCTCAGGTTTTAAAATTTTAAATTGACCCCCAGCCTCAACAACTTTTTTTTGGTTTGAGGAAAGGTTTCCTGATTTCTACTTGACTTTGTGTGAAGAAATGCATCCCAGACCCCTGAATAGCCTGCTCAAAGTTTAAGCTTCTTTCCCTTGTCCACCCTCCTCACACCAGCAAACACCCTCCGTGTCACCACCAACACCAGAGGAGATAGTTTCTCTCCACTGACACTATTAACTCTTTTATCTTCCAAAAACACCAATTAAGTCACCCCTTAATCGTTTGAATTCAAGGGAATACAAGATCAGTCTGTCAAACACATTTTCACAATCTAATTCTTTCAGCTCCATTATAATGTCAGTGAGTCAATCCTGCACTCACTCCGAGGCCAGTGTACCTTTCTTGCAGTGGACTATCAGAATTGTATACTGTTACTGTAAACAGAAGCTGAACAGATCTTTCTATAAACTGGAACATAGTTTCTAACCCTTTGTATTCCACCCTCCTTGTGATATTCAATCCACCTTTTCATTTTTTGTACCTGTTTCAGCAATTTCAAAACTTGAACTTCTAAATTTCTCTGTTCTTCCACTGTTCCTTGTTTCTCTCCATTTTGATTAACATTGATTTATATTCCTTAGATTCAAAGTGAGTAACCTCACACTTACCTAAATTGTCACTTCTTTGTGTAAGTAATATTATGTATTGAAGAACTCCTGCACCAGCAAAAAAATGTTGAAATTTAAATCATGCACAAAATTGCATACGCTCACGTTTTCTGCAATTTCCTCCAGAACTGCACAGTTGCTGAAATCTACAGTGCAAATTTCCTACAATTTCACTGTTTAGAAAGCTCCTCGAAATTATATTCCATTTCTCTTAAGTGCACAGGCACTAGCCAGTTTACATTAAAAGCATTTTTATATTAAAAGTTAATTTATTAAGAAGCCGGGTGATGTACATCAATGAAATTATTAAATGATTCAGTTTTTTAAAAAAGACGATTCGAATGATTTAAAGTCCAGTTATTTGCAAATGGAGAACTGAAAACATTCATTAAATCATTTATTTTTGGTAATAAAGTTATTTTCAGTGGTAATATTCACCACAGCAGATCAGAGCATTTAAATACATCAAGAAATAATTGTAATAGAAAAAATACAAACAACTCCATTCTGCTGTACTGGTCAATCCCACTGGTTCATGAAGAATTAGAATAGTTTGCGGTTTTTTTTTAAATAAACAACAACATAACTGGTGTGGTTTCAAGTATATTTTGGTCTCAGTTTCTTACTTTTGTCAGAAGTAGACAGCCTACACCAGAATAGTCACTATTGAATCCAGCTGTGAATTGAGGGAATGCTTCTTTCTCCAGAGAGTGCTGAGAATGTGGAACTCACTCCCCTGGGAGTAGTTGAGGTGAATAGGACGGAGACTAAAGGAGGAAGCTGGGTAAGCACATAATGGAGAAAGGATTGGATGGAAATACCAATAAAATTGGTGAGACTAAGAAATGTGTTATAATGAATTCTGTCTAATATGTAACCTTTGTTATAAGGGGCTTGCTTGTGTTTGATTAGTTTGTGAGTTTGTTGTGGAAGGTAACGGTTCTGAAAGGGTTAATGCTGAAGACTGTATTAAGCTCCACTCAATCTGCTATTGGTCATTAAGACTCAAGCGGGGAAGGCAGCAGAGCTCTGGTACTCGAAGGGGAGCAGGCCAACCATCAAGGCTTCTTCAAAGTGTCAGTAACAATGGGTTGGGTATCACATGTGGTGTTTTTGGTGGTGGGAAGCAGCATGTATCATAGGGAGGGTGCCCAGTTCACTACCACCAGAATACAGAGTGTGCCAAAATCAGCAGCTCACCCACCAGATGTAAATAAATGACTACAGAATGACTGACACCAACATTTACCCTGTCCAAGCCATAATAGAGTGTGTAGGTGGGAAGAACTGGGAAGCCAGTTTTTAAAAACTTCTTCAAAAGGCAGGGAACACAGTCCTATTTTTGGAGGATGCCCTTTGCCCTTCAGTGGGAGGAGGGCATGCTGTCAAAAGACAGTACCCCCTTCCTTCCAACGTGCACATGCTTTAGAACCTCTCCACGACCCACCTCACCCATCCCCTCCCTAACAAACAAACCCTTCACTGTCCAGTATCCCTCAATGCACTCAGGCTCACTTTCCTGCAGTCTCGGAGTGGAGTCTCCATTATGGAGGTCTGAGACTATTGGATCTTTTGTGGGCAAAACCTCCCACATGGGGAGGATGCTGCTTTCATTTAGCCTGCTGCATTTCATTTTAACTGTGGGGCTGGCTTATTCTCTATCCGTCTTATTCACCAGCTCACTGCTAACATGTCTTCTAGAGCTGGTGAGCTGTCATCCCATCCCCCTGTAATATTTTGCCCAATGTTTATCATACCAATGGAACTTGTGGCTGATTTCTATCATGCAATATACTACATGTTGCTTAAGTCAAAAGCCCCGCTTCTTGTTGGACTACCTGCTGGCTTTCCTCCAAACACATCTAACAAAGCAGATTCCATGGGTCCCGAACAAAAAAGTGGAGGATGGTGACAGCAAATTGATTTTATGGTGACTGAGGCTCCAGGAGCCTAAACAATGTGGGGTCAGTGGCACTTTCCTCGGGTTTTGATTTGACCACAGCATCACAATATAGTGGGGTCGCACAGAAAATATTGCTCATCTTTAAACTCCCTCCCTAATAGCACTGTGGGAAACTTTGCTTTTCACAACCTCTTCATGGCCAACCAGGGGCAGGCAGTAATTACAGCTCTGGTCACTGAGGCCCATATTTGGAGAACTCAATTTTAAGTGTTGTTCCAAATGTTTCAAGAGTCAACCATACATTGTGGAGTGCCAAATAAGTCAGAGCCCATATAGTTTAAATTCTTCTGTTTGGGATTGGATAACCAGTTGAGTTTTGCAACAAACCAGCACACTTCAGTGTATGGTGCAAGCTCATAAACTGCAGCATTTGCTGAATCTAATTTCACAATTTGTTGAGATTTAAACTCTGGTTTACCAGTCCAGAACTATGATCACTAGCCCCTGCATTCCGTGTTTACTTTAGTCACACTGTCGACCATTATTGTAAGGCTCTTCATTATGACACTTCATGTGAGTACTCCCTTACGCTCCTGTGTCACTGTCCCTGAACTGTGTTCCTTGCAGCTGCCTCAAATACAACAGGGATCATTAGGAACAAGAAGAAATCATTTTGCTCTGTGTAGCTGTTCCAGAAATTAGTCAGGTCACAGTTGATCTGTATGCCACAGACCCACCTTTGCTCCATATGATTTGAAGCTCCTGATACGCTAGACAAAATCTAATAAATTTCAGTTTGAAATTCCAACTCGTCTCCCCATCTACCAAACATCACCACCGCCCCCTATACCCACCTGACCAGAGATTTCCACTTGGGCTGTGGCCACATTTATAACCCCTCCACCTCACAACTCCAACAGTAGCAGCTCATAGAATCCCTACAGTGTGGATGCAGGCCATTTGGCCCAGCCAGTCAATACCGACCCTCCCATCCTCTTCTTGTAACCTTGCATATCCCACAGCTAATCCACCTAACCTATACATCCCCGGACACTATGGGCAATTTAGTGTGGCCAATTCCACCTAACCTGTGCACCTTTAGAGTGTGGGAGGAAACTGGAACACCCAGGGAGAACCCATGCAGACACCCAAGGCTGAAATTGAACCTAGGTCCACAGCGCTGTGAGGCAGCAGTGCTAACCACTGAGCCACCATGCTGCCTAAGTTGGATCTTTAGTATTATTAATAATACTAGGAACCTAGAATACGAGGAAGCCTTGCAGCTCTTCAAGCTTACTACCTATCAGTTCCTCTCCTTATAAGACTCTTAGTTACGATACTCATTATTTTGCACCCTCCTTCATGTGGAATATGGCCCCTACTATATTATTAATATTATAGAGAAATTGAATGCATTTGTGCATCCATATAAAGCAATTGCTTGTTAAAGTGATTTTTGATATCTATATGGCAAACTAGTCCAAATATCCCACAAAAATCAAACAGAATAGTACTTTCTATTATGAACATAATCTGTTGTAGCCTGTCCAGTCACAGGTAAAAAACAAAATGCTGCAGATACTGGAAATCTGAAATAAAACCTGGCTGACATGTGATGCCAGATGCATGATACTGTGACTAAATTTTAAATGCCCGCTGAAATGGAATAGAGAGACACACAATTCAAAGGCAATTAAGGATGAGGAACAAATGCTGGCCTCACCAGCAATGCGCATGTCTATCAAATAATTTAAAATATACTGCACTGGGGTGTAACGTAGCCACTGCTTCGTCAATGCATGTATTTATTATGTACACCTAATTTGTGTTGCTTATCTATTTGTCCAAGGCATGTACCTCTCTGTGTCAGTGTGTTTGTTTGGTGTATGTGATGTCTCAGTGTGTTGTGTGTCATGTGTATCTGTATGTTTTTTGCGTGTGTTATATGTAGTATATGTTTTAAGAATACTAGCCAGCCAACACCTGGTCCTGGTCTCAAACTACAGACGTGACTTGAGATAGTGCCAGAAACATTTCACAACCAGTGCTTGCTACTTTTAGACTTACTTCGTGTTACTGATGAATCCTTTTTTAATGAGCATATCAACCGATGTTGGCTCCCAGCCCGTAAGATGTCACTTTGCACTTGCAACTCTGTGGAGTCCAGACTCCTATCGAAAGTTCCATTGCACATGTTGCAGTGACCTCACATTGTGTATCTTGTTGTTTCATGATGTGATGTTGATTACTGCCAAGACAAAGTCTAAAACTCTCAACCAAATAGTTCTTTCACCTGTTCTACACTATTCCTCAAGGCAATGACAATCTTGTCTCTAACAATCTTCCAAACACAACTTACAATTCTAATCATTATCTATCACTCCTTCTCTTTGCTGGCTCCATTTACTGACATTTCTGCCCCTATTATTTCCTCTTCTATGTCCCTTCCATTACTAATTCTGTCATTAGGAAGTTCCGTTTCCTTCACTGTGCCAAGCAATCAGTTCTGCAAACTCTTTGCAATCCTCAAACTATCAATGAATCTCATCCTACAATTTCTCCATTGTCAGTATGTTGAAATCCTTGATTCAACTCCTGATCTTAACTGTAGAACTCTTCAAACCCTCAGCCTTATTTTGCTCCAGGGCCTAACTCTGGTAACGACTACCCACAACTTTTGATGTAACCAATGTCTTCTCCAAGTTTCAACCTTATTGCTTTCCTCAGTTGAAGCATTGACGCTTGAGTTTCTCAATAAAACAAACAAAATATGACATTGAATATGATGATCTTAAAATATAAATGGCTTTTTTCTATTTGCATGGGGTGAATTGAAGTTTTACAACATATTAGTGTAGAATTTCAGGTACAAAGTATTAGGGCAGGATTTTTTTAACAGACTGCAGAGATTAAGAAAGCATTGTCTCTCCTGGATGTGGAATATATTGCCAACTAAAGCTGTCAATTTTGTGTGGATTGACCCCCACTTTGCAAAAGTTGTATGGAAATGTGGAGTTAACTTGAGGAACAAAGTCAGAAAGACAATACCAGAGGTGGCTGATTAGAGGTGCCCTGTGATGTGTTGCTTGTATGTCACTAATCATAATGGAGTTATTTGGAAAGACGGATAAAAGGTAGAATTGGAAATGGTGGTTTAATGTCCCATACTTTGCACAGTTAGCACTGGGATTCAGAGGGAGATTTAAAATGTCTTGTCTTGTTTGTGGCTTTTCATCAGAATGAACACAATGAGTTCAATGGTCTTCTTGTGTTCCATTGTTTGATTGCTAGATTATTAATTGTTCAGTCATAACCATGGTGTCACATATTTGTTGTATCTTGTTCCATTGCACTTTGATGATGCCTTGCTGAATATCATTGTGTTATGTATTACTTTATGTGGAACTGTGTGATTCTATTGCTGTATCATTGTATTAATGGCTTATTGTTATCAAATAATAAGTTTGATATGTCATTAACATTGCTTTATTGATAACAATCTTTTATTGTTATCTTACAATGAGTCACCATTTTGCCGTGATATTGTATCACAGAAGCTCTATTCTCCATGTTCGGTGTTGTATAATTTGTGGCTGTTGCTGTGCAATATTGTAGGTTGTTATAGTAGAATGATGTTATGCTGTCATTTTATTATTGCACTGCTGTGTGCCATTATTACATTCGTTTCTCATTCTCTGTATAATATGTATAATCTCAGTACTGGATTTATAAGTCTGTTCATGATTCTAAAATTGATATAGGATATTATAACTAGAGTTCTATTGCTGTGTAACTTTATTGACAGGTTATGACACTGTTGTTGGATTATTGTCATATATTGAAGAGTTATTGAATTATTCAATTGATAGTGTATTAAATTCCTTCACTAGTGGAATGTTATGCAATTGGATTATTGTATGGATGGTTTATATTGGTAGGACTATTGATTGGTTATTGAACGAGAGGATTTTATCTTATTATTAATTGGTTATGAATGTTAATGTTGGAATATTGCAAATGATTGAATATTGTTTTGATTACAAACTGACATTCTTGGATTATTCAATTCATGTTTTTAGTGATGTTTATATTGAATATTTGTATTGTAGTCTTGATATGTTGCTGCTTTAACAGAGTAAGTCTTTGTTGGATTATTCTGTTGGTATCTGAAGACTGACAATCACACCATCTTCCTCCAGTGCTTCTCAATTTCATTTTACAGCCAAAAATATAGCAATACATTTAAAAAAGGAATCATAAAAAGGACTAAGCCAAAGGAGGAGGAATCAGACCTGGTGATGAAAACTTTGGCAAGGAGAATAGGTTTAAGGAGCGTCTTTGATGTGACCTCCATATTCCATCCTCAGTCTATGTAAAGTGCCTTGGGATGTTTCTCTTAATTAAGAGGTTCAGAAAATTCAGTGTGTTGATGTGGTTCTGGCACAGATAATTTTAATAATAACCTAACGGAGTGTTGACTTGGGTTTATTCTGGATCACTGTGTAGTTGGATTATCGAAGTTCAAACTACTCTGACAACTGTAATTTATGATAGTTACTATGGATTGCCTTTAATTCTTACATTGTGGGAACATTGTTTTCATAGATTATAGTTTGACAGATTCTTCCTGATTTGATCATTTTATGGATGGATGATTTGAGGTTGATTATTCTAGAATTGGATTAATGTGAATCATTCTTCAATTGTCGGGTAAATATATTGATTTATTCTGTATTGTTGGTTTATTGGTTGATGGATTACTGTTTGGTTCTCAAGTAGATTGATCATTATCATGGATTGTTATTGGGATGGATTGCTCGTTCACTGGGTTTTTGTATTATTGGACTGTTATATTCCATTGAATTCTCTTATTGGTGTTGAATGAGTTTGGAAAATATTTCCCTCTGTTATTGGTATCCTTCAGACACAGGCTCCATTCCATTCATCTCACAGAAATACTACCAAATTTACTAAATGATTTCTCCAAACACACAAACATATTACTGAGGTATTCATTACATATTTGCACCACATAAGTAACTGATTGTAAATAGGAATATGAGATTGAATTGGGTGGGTTGCCAGTTTTTATACCTGGCCTGATCTTGCTTTCCACATCACATTTGGCAGATAATCCAATCCTGGCAGATGGTTAAATTACCATGATTGTTGACAACAATTCCCTTCCCAATCTCACTCTACTATTGAAGACTAAAAGGCAGTCAAGCTATTTGTTATCATTTTAGGCTTGGTTCAGAACCAGAGGTTTGTTTGTTCAAGCCTCAAGGACCCGAGTGCCTAGGAGGACTGTTCTGTTCTATAGTGAGAGGGTGTCGCATTATTGGAGCTGCGACCTTTTTAAAAATTGATTCTTTCATTGGTTGTCGCTGGCTAGGCCTGCATTTATTGTCCATCCCTAATTACCCTTGAGAGGGAGATGTTGAACCACTGTCCATACAGTGCTGTTAGTGAAGGAGTCCTGGGGGTTTGACCCTGTGACTGTGAAGGAAAGTTTTGGGACCACAACTTTTCACTTTATATATTAATGATCTAGATGAAGGAACTGAGGGCATTCTGGCTAAGTTTGCAGATGATACAAAGACTGGTATAGGGACAGGTAGTGTTGAGGATGCGGGGAGGCTGCAGAAGGATTTGGACAAGTTAGGAGAGTGGGCAAAGGAGTGGCAGATGGAGTACAATGTGGGAAAGTTTGAGGTCATGCATTTTGGTAAGAACAGAGGTATGGACTATTTTCTAAATGCGGAGAAAATTCAGAGGTCTGAAGAGCAAAGAGACTCGGGAGTTCTAGTCCAGGATACTCTCAAAGTAAACTTGCAAGTTGAATCAGTAGTTAGGAAGGCAAATGCAACTTTGGCATTTATTTTGAAAGGACTTGAATATAAAAGCAGGGATGTACTTCTGAGGCTCTATTACGCTCTGGTCAGGCCACATTTGGAGTATTGTGCACAGTTTTGGTCCCCATATCTCAGGAAACATGTACTGGCCCTGGAGCGGGTTCAGAGGAGGTTCATGAGAATGGTCCCAGGAATGACAAGCTTGACATATGAGGAACGTTTGAGGACTCTGGGTCTATACTCAATGGAGTTAAGAAGGATGAGGTGGTTCTAATTGAAACTTACAGGTTACTGAATGGCCTAGACAGAGTGGCTATTGGGAAGATGTTTCCATTGGTAGGAGAGACTAGGACCCAAGGGGTCAGACTTAGAGTAAAGGGAAGACCTTTTAGAATGGAGATAAGGAGAAACCTCTTTAGCCAAAGAGTGGTGAGTCTATGGAATTCACTGCCACAGAAGGCTGTGAGGCCAGGTCATTGAGTATATTTAGGACTGAGATAGATAGGTTCTTGATTATCAAAGGGATCAAGGGTTACGGGGAGAAAGTAGGAGAATGGCGTTGAGAAACATACCAGCTATGATTGAATGGCGGAGAAGACTCAATGGGCTGAATGGCCTAACTTCTGCTCCGATGTCTTATGGTCTTATGGTCTTAATATCTTAAGCAGAGGTTCCAGGTGCTCAGGCAGACAAGTGAAGTGCTGCCACTATCTAAAGAACATTCCTACTTTAATCAAAGTTACCAAAAAAATGGCCGTTGGTCTCATTTTATTTTTCTATTATCTTTCTGTGCACCACAGTGTTCACTGCCTTCATTGAGTTAATAACTACACAACAAAAACAATTAATTGTGAGGTATTTGGGGATAATGTGAAGATGTGAAGGGTGTTACATTTCGATCTTTCTTTGTCACATACAGCTTTGCTCATTCTCCCAGATTATCTGACAGCATTACCACTTCAAATCCATTCTCAGTTCCTATTGGTTTTAATGAAAGGTGAAGTTACCAGAATGTGCTATTTTGTTACTGAATCATTGGGCCAGGGGGTGAATCGACCTTTTTTTAAAAATCTGTTGGGATGTGGTATCACTGAGAGTCAACTGTTCCCAATTTGATCTCCAGGAGCTGTTTAATTCTATCTAGGGCTAGGAACTCAACAACAGTGCCATGAGATCTCTTACAACCACCCAAGAGGCAATAGTGCCTCAGTATAACATCTAATCTGAAACAGTATCTCTGATTCTGTATTATTTTCTCAATACTGCACTGAAAGACTCACCCTAGATATTGTCCTTAAATCTTTGGAATGGAACTTCAGTCTGGAACCTCCTGATATTGAGGAGCTTCCACTGAGCCAGGGCTGACAGCCAGTACCCTGATTAGAAGACAAAGAATAGGCACCTTACTCCTAACTCCAGCCCTGAAATTTCCCGTGACCATTTCTGAATCTCTTGGAGAGGATCTGGAGGGCCAGTACCCCAATAAGTATTAGCATCTTCACCCTTGATGTGGCGATGAAGGAAGCTTTCTAACACTTGCTCTAATCCCCAAACCCACTTCATTATGCTTCATTATCCTGCTCCCAGCAATGCTCAATTCCACCTGGAGTCAAGTGATGTCAGTAATTCTAACAAAACCTGTTTCAAACCAGTTAAAACTAAAATGTACCATCATTTGTCCTGACATTTAATGATCGCAAGAATAATTTGTTCGCTCCCTGAAAGTATCAGGTGCTGAGATCATTAATGATTCATGTTCCTTGCACTTTCAAAAGTTTGAATGAAGGTTAAAAGATTGCAGCAAACAGGTTATTTGAAACTTCTATTGCCTGTTCATTTTCCTCCCCTGCTTGCAATGATATTGTGCTTACTGCCTATGATCCCTAATTAAAGAAAGAGATTAATTTTACATCTTTAATAAATGCCTCTATTTATTGAGAGACAGCAAAGTTTCTGTTGCACAATAACCTGTTCTAATTACTTATGTTGCTCATCTGCTTTCTCTGCTCCTTTCCAACCTTGGGAAAAATCCACTCATTCTTTTTAATTGTGTGTGTGTATCGTAAGCAATTTCTGTATTTTAGATACCAGCCCACTCACCATCAATGGTCTTCACTGGGATTTAGTTTATCTAAGCAGTCTTAAATGTGAAAATGAATCCCTCAATAGGTTGAGTGGGCAGAAACATTGAAAAATTCGAAAGGAGCAATGTTCACGTTCAATGCCCCCACACATTCATGTTCATGCACACAAGCACGCACACATTCACACTCACACATATTTACACATACTCACACACACTTATACAAATGGAGACACACACACACACACACACACACACACGCAGCAAAAGGGTCAAATGGGCAGTTAAAGTCACTTGAACACCAACCCAACTGGGTTCATTGGACAGGACATTTAATCAGCATGGGAGTGAAACAGAGCTTGTTGAATTTAATAGTGATTCTGGGAAATGTGGTGTGTGAGGTGAATTAATTGCATGGGAGCCAAAATTTCAAAAAGATGATGGTGGATTCAGAATTGAAAAATGAAGACCATGTCATGGCAGTGGTGGATTCCTACTTTGAATACATTGAAGAACATAAAAAACATGGGAGCAGTATTAGGTTATTTAGTTTTTTGAGCCCACTCTGCCATCTTAGACCATCTATCTCAACACCATTTTTCCTGCTCTATTCCTATATCCATTGGTGTCATTAGTAACTAAAAATCTATCATTCACTGTTTTGAACTTACTTTGTGTCTGAGCTTCCAAAATTGTCTGGAGTGGAGAATTCTAAAGTTTCAGTAGCCTCTGATTGAAGAAATTCTTCCTCATCTTCGTCTTAAATGGCTTGTCTTTTATTTTGAGACTGTTTTAAAGGTCACATATTTGACCAAGGACGTAAAAGGGGAAAAGGTACTACTTTGAACCAAGAAAATGGCCTAAGAAAATGTTTGCAGTTTTGAAAACCAGTTGCTGAACACATTGTGAATTGTATCCATAATATTGATTTAATGGAGCAGTGAGGGAGCACTCTAGGCAGAGTGGCACCACCCGTGTGTGTGTGTGTGTGTGTGTGTGAGCAGGGGCATTTTGCCCAGAAACAGTACTTTGATTTTTCATTCCAGACCAGTTGTTGTGGGGTCAGGAGGGCTTAGCATAGTAACAACCACTTGACTGGTTCCTGGGCAGGAGCACAGCCTTAGATGTGGACAATACAGCAAGAACATCCAGATTGTGAAGACTGAGCATCCATCGCTCTCCCTCTCTTGCCTGTTTTGACTGCAGAAGTAAAAGAAAACCTCCAGTAGCTACCTACACTCCCCCGCCTTTCCCTGTAGATTGATATCCTATTTAAAGAAAAAGGGGAAAGCCCTTCAGAAATACTGAAAGGATGTACCCTTAACCAGTGAATGAAAGAGTGAAAATTGGTGTGTCCACAACATTGTGTCATTTGCAAAGAATTGGGGGGAGTTGAAAGAAAGTCAAAATCTAAAACTCAGCTACATCTGTGATCTGGACTGATGATGGAGCAGTTCTTCTCTGACCTTTTAATCCCTCCCAATCATGATATTTTGTAACTTGTCTCTTTGAGTGTCTGCTTGTAAGTGTATGGGAATTTTAAGAAAGGTGTAGAGCTTTCATTCTAAAGTTATAGATTAGCAATTCAACTTGCCTTCTTTTTGCCATTAGTTAAAACAGTTTAATTACAATAAGTAGTTATTTTCTTGTAAATGCCTGATTTGCATATTCTTTTAACTTGAACCAGACAGTTAGATAAAATTGGACAATTCAGTGGTTTAATCAAATTTTCACAGGTGTGATGACTCCAGAAGTAGTGGTGCTTAATGTCTAGTGCACTACCCCAGAGGGCTGTGACACTGTATCCCACTGCTCAAGGAAACATCCTTTCTTCACCTACTTGGTCTATCCATTTAAAAAAATTGTTAGTTTCGATGACTTTGCCTTTTAGTTTTCTAAACTCGGGGGAATACAGACCCAATCTCCTCAATCCCTCCTCATATGCCATTAATCTGGTGAATCTCTGCTACATTCCCTCTATTGCACGTATATATTTCCTTACACAAGGAGGGCAGAACTGTGCACAATACTTTAGTGGTCTTGGCAGTGCACTGTACAATTGAAGCAAGACTTATTTGCTGCTGTACTCAAATCCTCTTGTGATAAATGTTAACGTATTGCTCGACTTGCAAAATGTCTCCTGCACCTGCATGCCAGCTTTCCGTGACATATGAACAAAGACACCTTTGGACATTAACATTTTCCAATCATTTATCATTTAAGAAGAACTCTGCACCTCCATCCTCATCAAAAGAGGATTACCTCACACATACATTATTTTTCATCAACCAGGCTCTTTCTCATTCACTCAGCCTGACCCAAATCCTTTTGAAGTTTGCATCCTCCCCATAATTTACTTTCCCACCTTGTTTTGTATCATCTGCAAACTTGGAAACATTATATTAATGTAACTTTCTGAGATCGCCTTCAAGATTTAATTGGGGTGTACAGGGATCTTGCAGCACTGAGTTCACTGTCAGTTAAAAATGGCATGCTCCAGTCAGGTCTGTGTAGTTTTGTGTCTCAGGTGAGTCTTTGTTGATCTCCAAAGCAAGGGGAGGGGAGCAGGAGAGTAGCTGGATGGAGGATCTGGACCCAATGTGAGGGGCGGTGGCATGGGTGAGTGGGGTTTCAGATGGTGCATGGAGGACCAGAGGAGGGCTTCGAAGGAGAACAGTGGGTAGTGTCAGAGTATAGAAGTGCGCAGTTGTAAGTCCTGACAGCTTTTGGTATTGTTCGGGGGTGTTCAAGGTCAGGGTGATGGTTAGGGTTAGGGAAAGGTAATAATTAGACGGGGTGCAGCTCCATTGATGGACGGTGTGGAAGAGGCAGGCCTGGTGTAGCCTCTGGCTCAGTGGTATCACTATTCTCAGAGGTGAAGTGCTCAGTCCACTGCTGCCTCCAGACTGTGGCCTGGGGTCTGGACTCCAGGGGATCTATGAAAGAGAACAAAAGGAAACACAGTAAGTGTGTACAGAGCCTGTGTTCCTTATGTTTTGCTGAATGTCCACTATAACACTTTCATGTCTACAGCATGCTCACTTTGATGCTTTGCCACTCCAACCTCACCATCAGCTACAGTCATACCCAATAGTGGGAGGAATCCTTCCTCAGCTGTGGTAAGGAGAGGATGCATCCACTCACCTTCTCCCTTCCTCCAGGTAAACGTTCTGCATGTCCAGTAGGGGAAAATGGAGATTTAGTCACTTCATGAATGCCAACTGATTATCTTGTCTGCACACAATCCCAGCCCTTGATGTGTTAGGTTCTGTCCAATCACTCTCTCAAACCAAGCTGTCACACACTTTGACTTCCAGTGTTATACGTTCATAAGGCTGATCACACATTCACATCCAGCCTTGCTGCACACACACAAATGTGTAACTTGGTAACCTGTACTACCAGTGTTTGAAGGGGCAGTCTAGAGGGATCCTTTCTACTATAGCTAACCCTGTTCTGTACCTGTCCTGGGAATGTTTGAGGCAATATAGAGAGAGCTTTACTCTCTATCTAAACTGGTGTCATGTGCATGCTGTGGGTGTGTTCGATAGGAGTGGTGCGGTGGGAACTTTACTCTGTATCTTGCCCTAAGCTTTACTTTCCCTGGGAGCATGTGATTGTGATAGTGTTGAAGGAGGTTTACTTTCCCTCAAATGAAGTAAGCCTGTGCTGTGTCTGTCTGGAGAATGTTTGATGGCACGAGGTGCCTAATGAAGATTGTTCTTTTCCCCAACACCAATGACCCTTACCTTTGCAATCAGAAACGTTAGGTCAAAATGTCGTTAATAAAACTGCTATTGTTCTCAAGCTTGTTGCTCATGTGACATCAAATAACTGGCACCTTTTACATTTTGACAGTTTATTTCTTCCTTGAGTTGAGAAGCGAAGGACTAATTCATGCCGTGAAAGGTTTGGAATTGAGGAAACAACAAACTGGAAACTTAACTGGGGAATTCTTGCAATGTGACTAGCTGAGTTCGAGCAGCTACAGTTTCACATGGTGCATGACATCTGTTTATTGCATATCACACACACGCGATCAAGTCACAAATCAACAGCACAGTCCCCACCCTTGCCGCCCATTCCAAGATCCTGTCATCATAAGTTGACATCTTGAATCTCATTACTGATTGAGTTTCACAGTGATCAGTCTCCAGTTCAATGTGAAATTGCTTTGACACTCTGCTGTTTTCCCATCCTCTAGTTTATCAATCCTTCCCCATTATAGAAATTCCAAAATACATTGTCAGTGGGAAAAAGGAGTGTTTAGAAAGTAGTACTCCCCTTTGGACATTGCCCAAGACTTATTAGTGACTCTTTTCCCTTTCTGTCTTCTCTTTCTCTGATATTTCTGTTTCACTATCACACATTGTTTATATTGTGTTGTCCTGGTCCACTTTTGATTTCCAGTTATTTAATCGAATCATGGTTATAGCTTAGAAACTGAGAGCGCTTTTGGTTAATTCTAACATGCTCCGCTGCCTATGCTGGGAGATTAGCATAATATTGACTTGGCAGTTTAGCCATGAGTATGAACCAGTGGAACACTTACACGTTCAGTTTGTTCCTACCTAGTACCACAATATAGAATCTCTTTCTTTAAAATATTCCTTTTCACTATAGCTGTTCCAGCCATTACAATTCTAAAGAGGGATAACACTCCACATTTATTCGTAAGTAAATGGAGCCCCTTTTAAAGACTTTGATAATGTGTGTTCTTCTTTAAAAATGTTATCACTTGGATGATAAGTTGAGGGTAGGATCTTGTTCCAGTATCTTGTAGATTTGGCATTTGTTGTTCTCTGTCGTGAGTTGGCGCACTGCACAGGCAATGTTGATTCTATTGCTCCTGGTGTCGCAGAAGCCATGTTTTCTGCTGCCAACGTTGTCTCGCTGGATAGTAATGTTTCTGGTGGTGTTATTGATAAACGTTTCTGGGTTTTCCAGCTCAGATGTACATCAAACATGAACTCAGATTTTTCCTCATTTGCTTCCCAGTTTTAGCCTCAATTATGTACAAATTGGAATCTTGACATTGGCAACAACTTTTGCAGAGCTTCAGGCTTTCATGATTGGATTGTGGAGATGCCTAGTTGGTCCTCAAAGCAGCTCAGGTAGTGAAATAACTGCACAGAGGCTGGTATTCCCATCACCAAGTCACCCTTTGTTTACATGTGCATAGCATATGTGACCAGTCAGCTCAGAGTCAGTCGTTGAAGTGAGAAGATTCTGAATCCCCTGCCTTTATTGGTCAGCCAGGGCTTCCTGATTGGCCCAGGTTAACAACCCCAATCAAGGATCTCATATTCAATAAGATCCACCTGATTTCAATACGGGGGCACATTTTTAAGGTGAAAGGGGAGAGATTTTAAAAAGACATGAGAGGCAAATTTTTTACACAGAGGGTGGCTCTTGTATAGAAAGAACTTCCTGAGGAAGTGGTGGTTGCGGGTACAATGACACTGTTTAAAAGATAGGTGCATGAATAGGAAAGCTTTAGAGGGATATGGGCCAGGAGCAGGCAGTTGGGACTAGTTTAGTTTGGGATTATGTTCGGCATGGACTGGTTGGACTGAAGGGTCTGTTTCTGCGCTGTATGACTTTATGACTCTATCGTTCCAATCACTACACGTAGGCATTGACTGTGGTTGTTGAAGTACTGATCTTCTTTTTCCTGTGTTTCAATAAGTTATTGCCTCACTTTCCCCTTTTACTTGGAAGGTGTATTTTGCTTGGAAAGTATAGTGTTGCTCCCAAACTTTTACACCATTCTTCCAACGTCTTTGTTGCTGCCTATCAAGAACACAGCTGATCTGGCTCTGAGCTGTACTTTTTCATTCCCATATAGCCTTCATGTCTCTCTGGAGAAGTTTGTCCTGCATTGTTTTGGGGGCAACTACTCTGGATCTGGCTGGAAACACCATCTTTGGTGAGATGTGATCTCATTAGAGTAATCCTACCCTATTTCCGGCTGCGTCTGCTGCATCTGAGCAGGCAGCCAGTTCAGTAAGCATCTATAACTTTCCATCTTTGCTGGTCTCATCAACTGAGCTAACTGACTCAGTTTCAGTGGTGCTATGTGTGGTAGATGGTGAATCTTTATATTTTTTTCTATCTTTTTTTTTCTCATTGCAACAACTAAGATGGCATACCTGCCAGCATTATTTATCTTCCTGGTTTGTATTGCAGGGTGAAATAATAACTCTGTAGACTGGACAGTTATCTGTGCAGTTTTACACAGACTTGTCTTGTAGATCTGTTCCTGTAGACAATGATCATTCTCAGTAATGAACTGTTTCCTGTGAAGAGCCACACAGCATTTCTCACATCCATCCAGACTGCTGAAAGCTCCTTTTCTACAGTTGCTCATCTGGTCTCAGCAGAGGTTAGAGATTTGGATGTGAATATTACTGGCTTTCCTTCTTGAACCAGGGCTACTCCCCATCCTCAGGCATAGTCAGAGTGGGATGATGTTACTCTGTGTTCCACAATCAGCTTTCACCTTCAGGTTTGGCATCAGGGGTTTGTTTCTCACCTTCTTCCTCATTCAAATTGTTTCCTTTGGGAGCTGTTTCATGAAGTTGTCTGGTTCCTATGTCTATTAAGTTCTCTAACTCACTGGGTTCTTCCTGCATATCCATTCCTTTTCTTACCCATTTGCTCTGTGCTCTGGCTCTAGTGACTCATCTATTACCTTCTTCCTTTGTTCTGCACATCCATTTCCAACAATTTGTCCTTCAAGTTCTGCAATTTGATACATATTAAAGATCATTTCCTTTTCTCCATGAATTCATCTGGTCATCCATAGCTCCTGTTGCAGCTGTTAGGCCACTTTTGGAATATTGCTTTTCAATTCTGGTCTACCTGCTATAGGAAAAATGTAGTGAAACATTAAAAAGTTCAGAAAAGATTTACAAGGATGTTGCTGGGGTTGGAGGGTTTGAACTGTAGGGAGAGGCTGAATAGGCTGGGGCTATTTTCTCTGGAGCTTCAGAGGCTGAGGGGTGACCTTATGGAAGTTTTACAAAATCATGAGGGGCATGTACAGGGTGTATAGCCAAGGTCTATTTCCAGGGAAGGGAGTCCAAAACTAGAGCGCGTCGGTTTAAAGTGAGAAGGGAAAGATTTAAAAGGCACCTAATGGGCAACTTTTTCATGCAGAGGATGGTGCCTGTATGGAATGAGCTTCTAGAGGAGGTCATGGAAGTGATTACAATTACAACATTTGAAAGGCATCTGGATGGGTATATGAATAGAAAGGGTTTAGAAGAATAATGCTGGTAAATGGGAGTAGGTTAAGTTACCATATCTGGTTGGCATGGATGAGTTGGGCTGAAGAGTCTGTTTCTGTGTTGTACAACTCTATGACTCTGTATTTTTCTTGTTTTTCTTTTGTTGCTCTTTCACTACATCAATCCCCTGCCTTTCTCTCGGCTTAACTGAAGACTAGCTCTTTGGGTAGTTAGCATTCTATGTGCCTGCAGCACAGGCAGCATCTACAACCTATAGTATTTTGAGCTTCACCTTTCCAATATGCATTTCAGGCGTTTTCAAACCTCAAATTGGTTGATCCATCAGCCTTTCGCCAGTGTTCCTTAGACTTAGATTTCCTGGCTGCATTTTTCAGTCTTGTTAACAAATTGTTGATAGGTTTGCCTGACTCGTCTCTGAGGCCTTGAGAGATTTTGGCTAGAGATGGGTGCTGAATCTTCTGACATTTTTCACTGGGTTTCTGCTGTCCTTTTCAGTAGGCTCTCAGTTGTTTGTTTATATTCACTTGTGGGACATTGGCGTAATGGCTAACGTCCCTAGTTAATAAATGTAATCTTTTTTCTCTTACCCATAGAAGGATAAAGGTGACCCTTTCTTCATTGCTAATGCCTTTTTTTAAGGAAACTACCTAGCAGAAATCTGCATTTCCTCTTGAATGCTTTCACAACACTATCAACATCCTAGTTCATTGAGGGCTGTAGCCGTGCAATCATTGCTACGTCATCAAGAGTCCATTACTTGTTTTATGCGTGATGCACTCAGGTTTACTTTCTCTCTCTCTGGTTTTAATTTGGTTCAATTTTGTCAATTCACATTAAATTATGCTAAAGTGTTTTCAGTTTACTCACAACTGTCACCATATTATGTGTTCCAGTAGTCTTTTGGTTCCCAGGTATTTGAACAATTATACTTTAAGTTTGGAAAGATAAGAGCTCATTTGTTTAATTCTAACTTGCCAGCCTGGGAGACTGGCCTAGGCCAATGATAACAAGGTGTGGAGCTGAATGAACACAGCAGGCCAAGCAGC
>JAHRHZ010000140.1:13141415-13259218 GCA_024137785.1 Ginglymostoma cirratum | reverse complement strand
CTTTCTTGCTCCTATGACGCTGCTTGGCCTGCTGTGTTCATCCAGCTCCACACCGTGTTATCTCAGATTCTCCAGCATCTGCAGTACCTATTATCTCTGGCCTAGGCCAATGTTGTTTTGCACAAAACCTGACTCTCCAACACAGCTGTGAATGTTGCCCACTGAAATACTTACAATCGATTCACGGCTAATTCTTTCCTAGCTCTTCTCCAACAATATGTAATGACCTGTTTATCTCTCTTTGTCTCTCACTCTCTTTCTTACTATCTCTTTTGTTACTACAAAGACAGAGAACAAGAAAAATAGACACAGCTTGATAAAAAGAGCCAAAGGTAGAGTCATAGAGATGTACAACACGGAAACAGACCCTTTGGACCAACTCATCCACGCTGACCAGATATTAAAGAACAAAGAACAAAGAAAATTACAGCACAGGAACAGGCCCTTCGGCCCTCCAAGCCTGCGCTGATCTAGATCCTCTATCTAAACCTGTCGCCTATTTTCCAAGGATCTGTATCCCTCTGCTCCCTGCCCATTCATGTGTCTGTCTAGATGCATCTTAAATGACGCTATCGTACCCGTCTCTACCATCTCCGCTGGCAACGCATTCCAGGCACCCACCACCCTCTGCGTAAAGAACTTTTCATGCATATCTCTCTTAAACTTTTCCCCTCTCACCTTGAAATCGTGACCCCTAGTAATTGAGTCCCCCACTCTGGGAAAAAGCTTCTTGCTATCCACCCTGTCTATACCTCTCATGATTTTGTAGACCTCAATCAGGTCCCCCCTCAACCTCCATCTTTCTAATGTAAATAATCCTAATCGACGCAACCTCTCTTCATAGCTAGCACCCTCCATACCAGGCAACATCCTGGTGAACCTCCTCTGCACCCTCTCCAAAGCATTCACATCCTTTTGGTAATGTGGCGACCAGAACTGGATGCAGTATTCCAAACGTGGTTGAATCAAAGTCCTATACAACTGCAACATGACCTGCCAATTCTTGCACTCAATACCCCGTCCGATGAATGAAAGCATGCCGTATGCTTTCTTGACCACTCTATCGACCTGCATTGCCACCTTCAGGGTAAAATGGACCTGAACACCCAGATCTCTCTGTGCATCAATTTTCCCCAGGGTTTTTCCATTTACCGTCTAGTTCGCTCTTGAATTGGATCTTCCAAAATGCATTACCTCGCATTTGCCTGGATTGAATTCCATCTGCCATTTCTCCGCCCAACTCTCCAATCTATCTATATTCTGCTGCATTCTCCAACAGTCCCCTTCACTATCTGCTACTCCACCAATCTTAGTGTCATCTGCAAACTTGCTAATCAGACCATCTATACCTTCCTCCAGATCATTTATGTATATCACAAACAACAGTGGTCCTAACACGGATCCCTGTGGAACACCACTGGTCACAGTTCTTCATTTTGAGAAACTCCCTTCCACTACAACTCTCTGTCTCCTGTTGCCCAGCCAGTTCTCTATCCATCTAGCTAGTACACCCTGAACCCCATGCGACTTCACATTCTCCATCAGCCTGCCATGGGGAACCTTATCAAACGCATTACTGAAGTCGATGTATATGACATCTACAGCCTTTCCCTCATCTATCAACTTTGTCACTTCCTCAAAGAATTTTATCAAGTTGGTAAGACATGACCTTCCCTGCACAAAACCATGCTGCCTATCACTAATAAGCCCATTTTCTTCCAAATGTAAATAGATCCTATCCCTCAGTATCTTCTCCAGCAGCTTTCCCACCACTGATGTCAGGCCCACTGGTCTATAATTACTTGGATTATCCTTGCCACCATTCTTAAACAAGGGGACAACATTAGCAATTTTCCAGTCCTCCGGGACCTCGCCTGTGCTCAAGGATGCTGCAAAGATATCTGTTAAGGCCCCAGCTATTTCCTCTCTCGCTTCCCTCAGTAACCTGGGATAGATCCCATCCGGACCTGGGGACTTGTCCACCCTAATGCTTTTTAGAATACCCAACACTTCCCCCCTCCTTATGCCGAATTGACCTAGAGTAATCAAACATCTACCCCTAACCTCAACATCCGTCATGTCCCTTTCCTCAGTGAATACCGACGCAAAGTACTCATTAAGAATCTCACTCATTTTCTCTGACTCCTCGCATAACTTCCCTCCTTTGTCCTTGAGTGGGACAACCCTTTCTCTAGTTACCCTCTTGCTCCTTATGTACGAATATAAGGCTTTGGGATTTTCCTTAACCCTGTTTGCTAAAGATATTTCATGCCCCCTTTTAGCTCTCTTAATTCCTTGTTTCAGATTGGTCCCACTTTCCCGATATTCTTCCAAAGCTTCGTCTGTTTTCAGTCGCCTAGACCTTACATATGCTTCCTTTTTCCTCTTTGCTAGTCCCACAATTTCACCTGTCATCCATGGTTCCCTAATCCTGCCCTTTCAATCCCTCATTTTCACAGGGACATGTCTGTCCTGCACTCTAATCAACCTCTCTTTAAAAGCCTCCCACATATCAAATGTGGATTTACCCTCAAACAGCTACTCCCAATCCACATTCCATAGCTCCTGCCGAATTTTGCCACAGTTGGCCTTCCCCCAGTTTAGCACTCTTCCTTTAGGACCACTCCCGTCTTTGTCCATGAGTATTCTACAATTTACAGAATTGTGATCACTGTTCCCAAAGTAATCCCCTACTGAAACTTCAACCACCTGGCCGGGCTCATTCCCCAACACCAGGTCCAGTATGGCCCCTTCCCGAGTTGGACTACTTACATACTGCTCTATAAAACTCTCCTGGATGCTCCTTACAAATTCTGCTCCATCTAAACACCTAACACTAAGTGAATCCCAGTCACTGTTGGGAAAATTAAAATCTCCCATCACCATCATCCTGTTGCTCCTACATCTTTCCATAATCTGTCTACATATTTGTACCTCTATCTCACACTCGCTGTTGGGAGGCCTGTAGTACAGCCCCAACATTGTTACTGCACCCTTCCTATGTCTGAGCTCTGCCCATATTGCCTCACTGCTCGAGTCCTCCATAGTGCCCTCCTTCAGCACAGCTGTGATATCCTCTTTGACCAGTAATGCAACTCCTCCACCCCTTTTACCTCCCTCTCTATCTCGCCTGAAGCATTTATATCCTGGGATATTTAGTTGCCAATCTTGCCCTTCTCTCAACCAAGTCTCAGTAATAGCAATAACATCATACTCCCAGGTACTAATCCAAACCCTAAGTTCATCTGCCTTACCTACTACACTTCTCACATTAAAACAAATGCACCTCAGACCACCTGCCCCTTTGCGTTCATCATCTGCTCTCTGCCTACTCTTCCCCTTAGTCACACTGACTACATTATCTAGTTCCTTACAGGCTTTAGTTACTACCTCCTTACTGTCCACTAACCTCCTCATTTGGTTCCCATCCCCCTGCCATATTAGTTTAAACCCTCCCCAACAGTGTTAGCAAAAGCACCCCTTGGACATGTCCCAGGGGCTAGACCGTCTGATTTGTAATAGTCCCACCTCCCCCAGCATCGGTCCCAATGTCCCAAAAATCTGAACCCCTCCCTCTGGCACCATCTCTCAAGTCACTCATTTATCCTGCCTATTCTTTCATTTCTATTCTGATTAGCACATAGCACTGATAGCAATCCTGAGGTTACTAACTCTGAGATCCTACTTTTTAACTTGGCTCCTAACTCCCTAAATTCTGCTTGTAGGACCTCATCCCATTTATAACCTATATCACTGGTGCCTATATGCGCCATGACAGCTGGCTGTTCACCCTCCTCCTTCAGTCGATCTGAGACATCCCTGACCCGTGCACCCGGGAGGCAACATACCATTTGGGAGTCTTGTTTCCGACCACAGAACCGCCTATCTACTCCCCTTACAATCAAATCCCCTGTGACGATAGCCCTTCCACTCTTTTTCCCTGCCCTTCTATACAGCAGAGCCAGCCACGGTGCCATGAACCTGGCTACTGCTGCCTTCCCCAGGTGA
Organism: Ginglymostoma cirratum; assembly: GCA_024137785.1. Lineage (NCBI taxonomy): Eukaryota > Metazoa > Chordata > Chondrichthyes > Orectolobiformes > Ginglymostomatidae > Ginglymostoma > Ginglymostoma cirratum. The sequence goes on along the minus strand of JAHRHZ010000140.1, from coordinate 13,255,210 downwards.
GCCATCTCCCCCAACAGTATCCAAAACGGTATACCTGTTTTGGAGGGAGATGACTGCAGGGGACACCTGCATTGCCTTCCTGCTTTTTCTCTGCCTTTTGGTCACCCATTCCCTTGCTCCCTCAGCAGTCCTAATCTGCGGTGTGACCAATTTGCTAAACGTGTTATCCACGACTTCCTCAGCATTGCAGATGCTCCAAAGTGAGTTCATCCACAGCTCCAGAGCCGTCATGTGGTCTAACAACAGCTGCAACTGGACACACTTCCTGCACGTGTAGGAGTCAGGGACATCAGCTGCGTCCCTGAGCTTCCACATTGAGCAAAAGGAGCAGAACACGGGTCTGGGATCTCCTGCCATTTTTACTCTTAAACTTAGCTTAGTCCTACTATAATATCAAATAATAGATAAATGAAATGAAAAAAATTTTACTAATTACTCTACTTACCAGCACACGATAACAAAAAGAAAAATCTTACCTTATCAACACACAACAGAGTCTTTTCTTTCCATTAGAGGAGGAGGGCGGGTGGAGACACTACATGTGTAGTGTCGCGGGTTTAGCCACTGCCCAAATATATCAGTCACTCACGTTCCAAGAGCACAATTCAACCGCTCCCACTCAGATCCACTGCCAAAATGTAGAACTTACCTTCCCGGCAGCCCCCGGTCCTCGCTCTCGCCGCTCCCACTGCTGCTGAAAAAATGGAGGCCGCTGATTCCACGAGGTAAGTGTTTAAAATATATCTAAATTATAAATTATAAATTATAAATTATCTAAATCCAAATATCCTAAATTAATATAGTCCCATTTACCAGCATTTGGCCTGTTTCCCTCTAAACCGCTCCTATTCATATACCTTTCCAGATGCCTTTTAAATGTTGTAATTGTACCAGCCTCCACCACGTCTTCCGGCAGTTCATTCCATACATGCACCACCCTCTTTCCTTTAGGTCCCTTTTAAATCTTGCCCCTCTCAGCTTAAATCTATGCCTTACAGTTTTGGATTCCCCTACCCTGTGGGAAAGACCTTGACCTTCACCCTATCCATGCTCCTAATGATTTTATAAACCTCTATAAGGTCACACCTCAGTTTCCAATGCTCCAGAGAAAATCGCCCCAGCCTATTCAGCCTCTCCCTACTGCTGAAGCCCTCCAACCCTGGCAACATCCTTGTAAATATTTTCTGAACCCTTTCAAGTTTAACTAGATAATAGAATAAAAGGCGAATAATTTTAACCAAAACTCCTCAGTGGGTTTGATTCAGGCCCAATCTCTCATACTCCCCTCTTACTGTCAGTGTAGTTTCGGCTCAAATTGCTCCATCTGTACTTGGTAATCACTTATCTCATTCCTTATATTTTTCAAATTCCTTCTTGTTTCCATTTTCCTGTCAGACTCTCTCATAAGAATATGGTCTCTGTCTCTCTCTTCCTTTCTTTCGGTTTCTGTTTCTAATTCCAGGCATCATACTTTAGGAAGGATGTGAAGGCTTTGGAATGGGTATGGAAGTGGTTGACTAGACGATTCTAAGGATGAGGGAAGGCAGTTCACAGATAAACTGGAGAAGTGGAGGCTGTTCTTCTTGAGAGGAAGTGAAGGGCAGATTTGATGCGGAGTTGTTCAAAATCATGAAGGGTTTAGGAAGAGTAAAAGAAGAGAAACAATTTCTAAAGGGTCCAGAGTCTATACCCAGGAGGCGCAGATTTAAAGTATTTGGCAAAAGAACTAGAGATGACATGCAGAAAAAGTTGTATTCAATGAATGGTTGGTATTTAGAGTGTTCCACCTGATAGAGTGGATTTTGTTTCAAAGTATCTTTCAAAAGAAAGTTTACTAAATATTTGAAAGAGAAAACATGGCAAGAATGTGGTGAAATTAGCTGACGGACTTAGATTAACAGGGTTGCTCTTTAACGAGCAAATGTCCTCAATGGACTGAATGGTGTTCTTCTTCTCAATGATTTTCTTTTCTCTCTCTCTCTCTCTCTGAAATTCCAGAATTCACTGGCATCCTTTGCACCTGCACCATCTTTAAGAGCCTGTTGTGCCTCTGGACAAGCGCTGCCAGCCCACAGCTGCCCTACAGCTTCCAAACATTTGCCCCAAAGGTGGCAGCTGGGGAAAATCAATAACTTGCTTTGTGGGCGGGGATCCAGAGGTCTTGCTGGACAGAAGGTGCCAATGTGGGAATCGTTCTCCCCGCAGGGCCAACACAAGAGACCATGACTGCAGACCATTTCAGCCTGCTCCAAGATCACCACCCTCGCCAATGCGGTCTCATGCATCTGGAGGAATGCACAGCATTATACAATGTCCTTCTCTGCTTCAACATATTAAATGCTACCACCTTGTCTCTGATACCTCACACTCACTGTATCTCCGCTATTGCACCCATTTCCCACCAAGGCTCAGGGTCTACTGCTGTCCCTATTGCCTGCAACGTCTTTCTCTTTTGCTGTCACCCACCCTAAATCCCCAAACCACAAACTCTGCATCCTCTCTAATCTCTCATTTGGGACACCTCCTCAACTGCTTATACAGTAATAACTGTGCCAGTCACTTTAATCTCCCTTCATACCTGTCTCGCTCTCAATCTGTGAGGAAACCTGCCTACAATACAGCAGAAAGACTCAAGTCAGTTGACTGACTGCCCTACATTTGGTTCCTCACCTGTTATGAGGAGAGGATCCTGACTCTGAATGCCCCGAGCAGGGCCGGGACAGGGATTGGAGGCTGCCCTTGACTTACTTTGCTGGGACCCCTGAGCTGTCTTCCTTGACTGAACTGATGACAAGATTCTTGGCTTTGTATTTCTGTTAGATGGCATGGCAAGACAGCGGTGATATGAACCTGGTATTTCAGGCTGAGAAGACAAAGTGCAAAAATATAGGAAAAGACAAGGCACAGCATGCCAGAGATGCTGTGAGCATCCAGATATGCTCAAAGTCAGTGATCACCCCATCAGTGAGTGAATAGCCTGATATTAAGCCTGGCCCAGCCACTCAGCTGGGTGTGTGTCCCTGAGTGCACAGTGTCCTCAGTGCAGCATTACAATGAGAGTTTTGGTGCAGCATTGAAGTGCAGAACTGCACTGTGAATGGATTGGAGATACAGCATGAGATTTCTTCAGAGGCTGGCATATGTTGGAGGCCAATGTCTGTGGATGTGGGCTGCATGTGGCTGGTGCATGAAGTGTGCCCTGAGACGATAGGGCCTTATATCCAACATGGAGGTCTTCTGGAGCAAACAATGAACTGAATCTGCCAGGTACCTGCCCTGATTTCCTTGTCAAGTTTTCCCGATGTTGGTGAGATCGGAGGCTGAATATTAGTGAGGTTAGATGCGCTGTTAACGAAGCACTAAACAACCAGTAGAGACCATCAGCTGGCAACTCATCACTGCCTAGCAAGAATCTCATCTTGCCAGCTGTGAAAGCCAGATGATCTTGAAGTTTATTCATTCTGCTGCACTTCACACCCGATTCTGCTACACTATAGAATGTCTACAGTGCAGATAGAGGTCATTCAGCTCATCGAGTGTACACTGACCCACTGAAGAGCATTCCACCAGACCCTCCTATCCCCATAATCCCACATTTCCCATGGCTAACCCACCTAGTTTATGCATCCCTGGACACCATGGGCAATTTAGCATGGCCAGTCCACCTAACCTGCACATCTTTAGACTGTGGGAGGAAACTGGACCACCCAGTGGAATAGCATGCAGACACAGGGAGAATGTGCAAACTCCACTCAGACAGTCACCCGAGGCTGGTATTGAACCTGGGTCCCTGGTGCTGGGGTGGCAATGATAAACACCATGCCACTCAAATCTCACAACTGCCCACGCCGCTCAGATGCCTAAAAGCTTACACCCTCAGCTTTTTCTGTCGCTTTCGAGATGTAGTTTCTATCACTGTTTCTGTTTCTGCTTGTCCCTCAATCTCCGTCTCTTTATCCTCATTTCTCTCTGCGTCTCCTTGCTGTGCTGTTCCTATTTTATCATGTATTTATTCCTTGTTTCTATTCCCCTCTCCTATTTTTTCTCCTTCATACTTCCGAACATGTAGATAAATTTAGTAAGTGAGGAGGAGAGATTACATAGTACCCATGAATTTACTCTGCTTTGTGTTCAATTTCATGAAATCAGTAGAATGATTTCATGTTTCCTTTTTAAGTCTGATCATCTATGATTCTCTGTGGGCTCTGTGAGACCAAGATTTCTGATCCAATCATACGGTTCCAAACGTTGACTTAACCCAAATTTTGAGGGTATCTGCAATGAACTGCTTGATACAAATCATGAAATACTGCTGCACAGGTACAAAAGTAATCAAAAAGGCTAATGGAATGTTGGCCTTTATCTCAAGGGAGCTGAAATACAAAAGGAAAGTTATGCTTCAGTTGTACCGAGTTCCAGTTATACCCCATTCCAAATACTGTATTCAGTTCTGGACACTGCAAAGGAAGGATATATTGGTCTTGGAGGGAAATATATTGGGCTAAAAGTGTTACAATTTGAGGAGAGGTCCCATAGACAAGCTTTGACCTCTCCAGAGTTTAGAAAATTGGAGATGATTTCATTAAATTGACCACATTGATAGGGATGTGTGTATAAAGACAGAGCAAGACTTTACTCTGGTGCAGAGACAGCAGCAAAATGGGGCAGAAGCTTAAAATTAAAGCAAGTCCATTTAGAAGTAAGTTTTGAGATGAAGGAACTTCAGCAACTGTTTGTGAGAACTGAACATTCTCAGCTTCTGCTGAATTAGTTGGTTTCAGCTCATGGGATTGATATCCTAGAGCAAACAGGTTTCCTAATCATGATTACTTTCAAAAATCTGAGGGTGGCCACAGAATGAGGAAAGGGTATGAGTTGTACAATAAAGTCTAGCAGAATATCCAGCCAATTAAAGTGGGCTGACACTTCGAGCGCTGAGAAAGGACCATGCTATCAGATAGCCAGTATTGAGGCAGTGCTGCAGTGTCACAGTGACAGTACTGAGGGAGTGCCGCACTGTCAGAGTGTCAGTACTGAGGGAGTGCCGCACTGTCGGAATGTCAGTACTGAGGGAGTGCCACACTGTCTGAGGGTCAGTACTGAGGGAGTGCCTCACTGTCAGAGGGGCAGTACTGAGGGAGTTCTGCACCGTCAGAGGGTCAGTATTGAGGGAGAGCTGCACTATTGGAGGGTCAGTACTGAGGGAGTGCTGCACTGTCAGAGGGTAGTACTGAGGGAGTGCTGCATTGTCAGAGGGTCAGTACTGAGGGAGTACTGCACTGTCAGAGGGTAGTACTGAGGGAGTGAGGCACTGTCAGTCAGTAGTACTGAGGGAGTGCTGCACTGTCAGAGGGTAGTACTGAGGGAGTACTGCACTGTCAGAGGCCAACATCTATTGCCCTTCTCAACCTGGACTTGTAAGTGTGGTGATGGTGAGCTGCCTTCTTGAGCAGGTCCTTGTGCTGTCGGTACAGTCATAATGCTGCTATGTATGAAAACTGTTGTGCAAATGAGTGTATGCTCCTTAACATTCCTCGTCAAGGGGCACATGTAAAGCAATGCCATGGTGAGTTGGGTTTAGACCACAAGACCATAAATAGTAGAAACAAGTGTAGGCTGTTTAGCTCCTTGAGCCTGCTCCACCATTGAATAGGATTGTGGCTGATCCCCACATTCCACATATGCACTTTCCTGACCCTTCCTGTCACCCTTAATTCTGCTACTGATCAAGAATCCATCTACCTCAGCCTTAACTTTACAAAAGGACTCTTCTCCCTCAACTCAATGTGGCTAGGAGTTCCAAAGACTCACAGCTCTCTGAGAGAAGAAATTTCTCCTCATCGCCGTCTTAAATTGAAGCCTATCTCCAAGGGAGTGATGAGATGCTTGAAAGTAGTCTTTCTTCCTGGGAACTGTCTATGCAGAGTTTGCACATTCTCCCTGTGTCTGCCTGGGTTTTGTGCCACAGTCCAAAGATGTGCAGGCTGGGTGGATCGGCCATGCTAAATTGCCCATAGTGTCCAGGGATGTGTAGATTAGGTGGGTTATAGGGGGATGGATCTGGGTGGGATGCTCTGAGAGTTGGTGTGGACTTGTTGGGCCGAAGGGCCTGTTTCCACACTGTAAGGAGTCTAAGTCTAAGAAATGGCACCCCAGTGAGAATCTCTGCTCCCAGTTTGGCAGGGGACAAAAACAAACGAGAGAAAAATGAAGACAATGGAAGAGTTAGCAACTGGCAGAACACCCTGCTCAGTCATTCCATTCATTGGTGAAGAAGTGTCTCCACCAGTGAGCAAGCATGATCATATGCTTAATAACCACACTTAGAACATGGGAAACAGTAGAAAAAAAGCAATCAAACCCAGAGCAAATGAGAACAAATTGCCATTTTGATTGGGTCAGATAGAGGTTCAGTTGGGTACAGAGAGAGAAAAGCTATTTTCGTTGGAGAGCAAATGCTGTGGACAGTTCAACACCTTCATCCCTGGTGGATCAGGGGCTGAAAGAAATAAAGAGCGGAATTTCTACAGACCTTCTCAATGCCCTGAAGCAATTACTGCTAATGAGGTAACTTTCAAGTTAATCATTGCTGTCATGTCGGTATTGCAACAGCCAATGCTTGCACAGCAAGATCCCACAAACAGTGACATGATGACTTATCAGTTTTTGTGACGTAAGGCGGGCGATAAATATCGGCTAGGTCATTATACTCTTCCTTAAATATTGGCCATTTGCTCATTTGCTTGCACTTGAGACAAACAGAGCAGGCTCCTTCCTCATCCATGCAAAATTTCACAGAGAATGATTCTCCCACAATTCGACATTCCTTCAGTCCTTCTCCTAAATATTTGAATCTCTGAAGACACAGCATTACTCACTGAGCAATGGCTGATTTATTCCTCTTGTGTCTCTACATCCGGCTGCAGTGTTCAGTAATTTATGCCATTGGGAAGTTGCTATGAACTGGTGAGGTGGCGAGACAGTCTGGGAATCCCTAACATCTGCTATGGTGCCTATTTACAAATAGCTACCGCAGATATGTAACAAAGGTTTGGAAACACAGAGTTTTCAAAAATACGATTCCATATTAAATCAGCTCTCTGCAGCAGTGAAAGAGTTAACAGATGATGACACAGTTTACTGCTATCAATGAGGTAGCAATGGGTTTTGATTACTGTGTATATGGCGTCCTCTTGATGCTCATTGAGGTAGCTCTTTCCAAAATTGGAAATCACGATGATTGCCACATACTCCTCTTCACTCTATACATCAGTAAATATTAATAATTAATCTCCCTTAATGGAAAGTTCAAAATATTTAGAGAATATGCAAAAAATTTTGCAAGCTTACAGAGGAATATTTGGAGTATTTCTGGTTTCTCAGCTAGCTGGTGGAGTCTCTGGAACATGCTGAGTTTGATTAGGCTGAGGTGGGGTCACATAAATGAACTACAATTGGCCACCGTATCCCTGAGCTAGGAGGGAGAGCAACATTCCCTCCTAACTGTTATTCAGTCAGTCCTGCTTGAGAGTTTGTGGGTAGAATTTTCTCTTTTGTGACTCAGGGTAAAGGTGGGAGGGGTTCAGATCAGGTTTTCCTGCATAATTCTCAGCCCGTTACATACAAGTTCAGAGGTAAAAGCAGTAAATTTTATGGGCGGTGATTTCTGCCCCTTGGGATCATCTGGGCTCCAGAATTGGATACCATATTGAAAAGGCACCAGGACTACTCTTCATGCTCAATGGCAGAGGAGCATTACTCACACTCTGGTCATCTTCGCCAACCACCAATGGAGAGCAAAAAAATAATGCCATACTCTAACAATGCCTCTTGTCCAGAGGTTCTCCCAAAGGCTGTCTGAGAGAGAAGGGAAGTTCTTTTCCCAATAGATTACAAACAGAGGTTCTTCCGACTGTTGAAGGCAACATGGACAACTGAAGAGAACCTGGTTCCAGTGCTGCTAGAGAACGAAAGATGTGCTGCACTCAGTCAGAGTATGTACCACGCTCTACTCCATGTTTCATACCCGTCTGAGTGTGAGTTGGCATTGTCAGGTTTCCACTGAGGATGGGTACTAGGCATCTCCATCAGTTGCCTTATATGCAATCAAGATCCATCACTAAATTGCAGCTACCAATGTAGCCGACACAACAGTGGTACAGCCTTGCACATATCTGCCAGGATCAGCACTCAAAACATAAAAGGAGCAGCAATGTTCGGCAGCTCATGTATAACTAGGTCACTGGGTTTTCACCACAACAGGGCAATGTACACATATGCCAGCTTTCCTCTTAAGGCTAGCACAGGACAACAACACAACCGCAGAAGGTGGCCCTTTGAGTTGAGTCACCTTTTGAGTTTAGGTTCGTAGGTGTCAGCCAATCGGTTGCCCTGCTTGGACAGCCTTGTTGGCCTGCTCAGGTTTCACCTCACCTACATTGTAACAACAAAAATTCCAGACTGCGTTTGATTGAGCCTTCTCATGAGCTGATCAACAAATGGAGTCTTCACCCCCAACTCCGTAGGCATTTGTACAAATAGACATATTTGTCATGAAAGAAAGAAGTAACTGAAAATGTCTGTACTCACTAGAGCTTGGAGGAAGAAGGCTACCCACCAGGTATACAGTCTGGTTTGTGAACCATGTGCTTCTCCTTTCGGGCTGACAAGATGTGAACATAATTCCAGCGAGCTAGGCTGTTAATGAGTAATCATTACATGGTAATGAATGCAAAATAGGTTCCTGATCATTAAGGTTGGGCAAAATGACCCACCTGCAAAACTTTAATCTGCCAGCAGGAACTGAAATGTTTGCCTCCAATCCATTTGCCCACCAGCACTTCTGAAAGCTCAGATGGCTACAAGAATTCTGTCTCTTTTGTCTCCATCCCAGATGTGAATTATGAGAGAGAATGAGCAAACCTGGGTAAAAAATTCCAGCGCAGAGTCAGAGCTGCTCAGTCCAGCTGGTTGTTCTGGTTTCATACTTTACTATTTAACACTATCATTATATTCTCCATCATTGCCTCTCCAGCTTCCCCTTTAAAAGCCTAAACATGATTCTCCTCAACCACATTCTCACCACTCTCTGGGTAAAGACTTTTCTCCTGAATTCGCTAATAGATTTATTAGATGCTAGTTAGATTAATGACTCTAGGTTCGGTCTGGTTTTCGTATGAGGGGTTAGATTACATTGGGTTATTCTCTTCAACTTTACCTCGAGGCCAAATGAGATGTGAGGAGACCCATTTCCTTGATGGGGTTGACAATGAAAAGTCAGTATGGATTTCCAAAAACAAAATCTCATTGAGTGTTTTGAGGGGGTAACAGGGAGAGTAGATAACAATGATGCAGTAGATGCAGTTTATATGAATTATTTGAATAAGATGCTCCATTATAATGAATAAAAGTGCTGTTGAAATGAGTTGCTGCAGGGCTGAAAATTGTAAACACAGCAGTGATAATGCAGCGGTATATACGGGCTGTGGGAGGAGAGTGATAGGTATATATTAAAAATGATCATGTTAGAGTTAAAATCTCTACCTCTGGCCTGAAATTCTTTTAATATATAGATTTCATACAGTGTGAAAACAGGCCATTTGGCCCAACAAATCCAGACCAACTCTCCAAAAAGCAACTCACCCAGGCTCGCCCAGAAATGTCTAGGTTCAGCTCCTACTTGCCCCAGATATATATGACATGTCTGAATAGGTTGACGAAGAGGATCAACTGTTTCTAGCTTTGTGCTATCCTACATTCTTCCATTTAATTCCCCTTCTTTCCCCACTCCTTCATCATTTCATTCTTTTATTCTGATCTTAGGTTTGTTTTTTAATTCTGTTCTAAATTCGTCTGTACCATGATAAATGTGGGCAATATTGAGACAGTCCTCTTACAGCAAGTGTACAGACATTTCAGTTACAAGTGGCCCTGAACATATTCACTCATATACCTGAACATATACTCTGTCAATTGCAATATTACAACATTGACACTAATTCAAAAGTATTTCATTGGCTATGAAGCACTTTGGGATGTCTGTGGTGAAAGATGTTAGAGAAATGCAAATTCTCTTTTTATTCCTTCTCATCTTCCAGCCCTTCTCCATTCCTCTTTCCTTCCTTCCCTCCTTTGTGTATTCAGTGAACGGGTTAAGTATGGGAAGAAAAGCAATGTGTGTTTATAAGAACAGACTGCAGGCCTGATTCTCGATTCTGTTACTTATTAGACTGTTAGTGATTAACGAGGCACACTCAATGTCTGTCAGCCCCCAGTCTGTCTGCATGTGCACCTGAAGTCATCTGTCATTGTGGAATTATATCAGCAAATCCTTCCAAAGACAACAGTGACATCTCTTGTTTGTAAATGTAAGCTGTGTTTTTCATTGACATCTTTCAGATTTGCTTCATTGATACATGTAATGAGTAATCAGCTCGGCTTACACTCTGTGTCATATTGACATGGGAGCTTCAATCCGAGCCTGTGACTCCCTCATACTCAAACTCACTGGCATCAAGGTCAGATGGTCCAAACCCATAATCAAGTGTGACCAGGGTCAGCAGAAATAATTTACCTTTACAGATGCAGGGACAGTAAATAATTAAGAAGGCAATTGGAATGTTGACCGTTATTGCAAAGGAATTGGACTGTAAAAATAAGGAACTTTTCCACAACCGTGTGGGGCATTAATGAGAATGGGTCTGGAATACAGTGTACAGAGTTGGTCTCCTTCCTTAGGGAGGGACACTGTTGTGCTGGAAGCAGTCCAGCGATATTTCCCTAGGGCAGTTCCTGGGATGAAGTGGTGTTATGATAGATGGTATGATATGTCAGCTCTATACTCATTTGAGTTTCAAAAAAATGGGAGGTGCTTTTATTGAAACACAAGAGATTCTGAGGGGCTTGACACATTAGATGCTGGCAAGATGTTTCTCCTTGTGGGTATCTAGAACTGTGGCCACAGCTCCAAGATAAGGATGAGGATGAGGAGGAATTTCTTTCCCCAGAGGGTCCTTAAGTCTCTGGAACTCTCTTCCTTGGACAGCTGTGGAGTTGCTCATTGAATATATTTAAGGCTGAGTTAGAGACACTTTTGAATGACAAAGGGAGTCAAGGAATACTGGGGACAGAGAAGAAAATGCTGTTTTACCACAAACAGATCAACCATAATCTTGGTGAATGTCAGAGCAGCATCAATGAGATGCTAGGCTGGCCTTTATTGTCCATCCCTAAGAGCTGTGAACAAGTTGGTGATGAACTGCCTTCATGAACCGCTGCAGTCTAGATGTGGAGGTAAACCCACAATGCTGTTAGTGAGAGGTTTCCAGGATTTTGACCCAGCAACACTGAAGGAAAAGCAATATACTTCCAAATCAGGGTGCTGTGCAGTTCAGAGAGAAAATTGCAGGTGGTGGTATTCCCAGGCACTGGCTGCCTTTGTCCTTTCAATGGTAAAGATCAATCGTTTGGAAGATGCTATCAGAGGATCCTTAGTGAATGATTGCTGTGCGTCTTGTAGATGGTGCACATTGTGTGTCTATGGTGAAGGGAGTGAATGTTGAAGGTAGTGGATGTGGTGCCAATGACTCAGGCTGCTTTGTCCTGGATGGCATCGGGCTTCTTGTGTGTTGCTATAACTGCACTCACCCAACAGGTGAGGAGTATTCCATCACACTTCAGACTTATGTACATTTTTCTGAAGAAGGGTCCCGACCCGAAACATCAGCTTTCCTGATACTGCCTGGCCTGCTGTGCTCCTCCAGCTCCACACAGTGTTATCTCTGACTCCAGCATCGACAGTTCTTAACTATCTCCGACACTTCTGACTTGTGCCGTGTTGACAGTGCACAGGCTTCAGGGGACGGAAGGTGAATAATTTTCCATAGAATTCCAAGCTTCTGACAGGTCCTTATTCCAACAGTATTTATATAGCCAGTCCAGTTCAGTTTGTGGTCAATTGTAAACCCCCAGGATATTGATAGTGTGAGATTCAGTGATGGTGATGACATTGAAAGTCAGTGAGCAATGGTTAGATTCACTCTTGTTGGAGATGGTCATTGCCTGGCACTTGTGTGGTGTGAAAGTTACTTAACACTTATCATCCCAAACCTAATGTTGTTCAGATCTCACTGCATACGGACCTGGACTGCTTCAGTATCTAAGGAGTTGTAAATGGCACTGAACATCTGCAATCATCAGCAAACAACCCTACCTGACTTTATGATTGAGGGAGGGTTACTGATGAAGCAGCTGAAGGTGGTTGCGCCTCGGATACTGCCCAGAGAAACACTTGCAGAGATGTCCCGGAGCTGAGATGACTGATCTCCAACAACCACAACCATCATTCTTTGTGCCAGGCATGACTTTAGCCATCAATGAGATTTCTTCTTGATTCCCATTGACTCCAGTATTGCTACGGATCTGTGCAGCCTTGAGGTTAAGGGCAGCCAGTCTCACCCACCTCTGGTGATCAGCTCTCATTCATGTTTAGACCAAGTCTGAAATGAGATCAGAAGCTGAATAGCACTGGTGGAAACCAAACTGAATGCCTTTGAGCAGGTTATTCTTTTGTAACTTCTGCTACATGGGTTGCGTGTGCATGCGTAAATGCGTGCACATGTGTGTGTTGGTGGGGAATTTGGTCACTGGGAGCTGAGGTCAAAAAATGAGAGTGGTGACCAGAACATTTTTGGCAAAGCAGAGAGAGAGAGAGTGAGTGGAGACTGACAGCAATCCTGAAGAATTCCTAGTGAGGATGATACAAGAACATTCATTCAACGAAAAGCCCTGACGCATAATTTTCTAAACCTTGTTCCATGAAAAGCTCATCTGCTTTAATTCTACTGACTGATGCGATGTATCTCTGATCAATCCTTGGGAAAAAGCTGAGCACACAAAAACTGATTGTAAATATTTTATTGGAAGATATTGTTTTGTATTGTGCAATCAGGTGAATGAGATTACTGCCATTGGAAGCAACACTGACTTGGCAGCTCACACCTTTAATTTTCCTACTGCCAAATTTTATTTCGACTCTGCCGTGCGAGTGTTGCTATTGCACAGACAATTTTCTCCTTATGTTCCGGGCATGGTTGTATAATTGAATCAAATCTGTTTATTTTTTAATCTTTTTCTTAACAGCTGACATGAGTTAAGGTGAGATATCATGGTCAGATTTGAGGTCGTTACAATAAAGACGTTAAATTTTTGGACCTCCAGTACAATTGCTTTGACAGGTACGGCACGGTGTTAGATACAGAGTAAAGCTTCCTCTACGCTGTTCCTATCAAACACTCCCAGGGTATTTACAAGATAGAGATTAAAAGATTCAGTTGAAGTGCTCAAACATTATTAAGGATTTTAATAGAATGAATGAGGAGAAATTGTTTCCATCAGTAGGAGGGTTGGTAACGTAAACATACATATTGAAAATAATTATCAGAAGAAATCAGTGAGGATAAGGAGTGGTTGTTTTTAGCAGCATGGAGCGTCGTTGTGATGTTGGACATGCTACCAATAAGGACAGTGGAAGCAGATTCAATAACAACTTCTGAAAGGTGGCTCAGTGGTTAGCACTGCTGCCTCATAGCGCCTGGGACCAGGGCCTAATTCCACCCTCGGGCGACTATCTGTGTGGAGTTTATACATTCACCCCGTGTCTGTGTGGGTTTCCTTCGGGTGCTTTGGTTTCCTCCCACACTCCAAAGATGAGCAGGTTAGGTGTATTGGCCATGCTAAATTGCCCAGAGTGGTCAGGGATGTGTAAATAGGTACGTTAGCCATGGAAAATGCAGGGTTACAGGAAAAGGGTAGAGGGATGGGTCTAGGTGGGATGTTCTTCGGAGGGTCGGTGTGAACTTGTTGGGCCAAATGGCCTGTTTCCACACTGCAGGGATTCTGTGAAAGGTTATGGAGGAGGAGCGAGTGGGTGCAACTAATTGAGTTAAAAGCCCTTTCAAAGTGCTAGCATAGGCCCAAATGGGCTGAACGGCTTCATTCTGGGATGCACGATTCTATAATAATTACCAGCAAAAACTTCAGCTTTTGGCAGTAGTGAGGCCTTCTGGTTTATGAATACATTTTTACAGATTGGTCCTCTCGACCTGTCAATATGCTAATTTTTAAATTTTATATCGGTGTGACTTTGGTCACCTCATAAATATATCGTTTCATATCAGCCAGGTTCCCACTAGAGAAATAAATTAATATAAATGAAGCTTATAAATAAATAAAGAGAAAATCAGCAGTTCTTTCTTAAAATTTATTGCTAAAAAAATGCTGCACCTTCAAAGGTTGTGAGTTAACCAATCACTTTGTGCCAAAGCCATGAGCAATGATTCCAAAGACTGTGATACTGCGTTGTGCTAGGCACTGAACTTTAACCCCTGCCATTACATTCTGCCAGAAGTTACAGGATGTCAAGTCTCTTCAGTCTGCTCTTACTCAGGCCACTTTCTGGCAAGATTTCCAACAGAACATGGGCCAACAGCTGTTTATTCAGCCCCAGTGCCAGTCTCAATCAGGACACACAGATGGTTGGACGTTCAGGTACTACAACAGGTAACGTAGAGGGGTTTTTACTCAGTATCTAATCCCTTGCTGTACCTGTCCTGGTTGTGTTTGATGGGACTGTATAGAGAGATCTTTACTCTGTACTTAACATCGTGTTGTATATGTCAACAGAGTGTTTGATGAAGACAGTGTAGAGGAAACTTTACTCTGTATCAAACCCAATGCTGTACCTGGCTGAGGAGTGTTTGATGGGGATAATTTAAATAGGACTTTACTCTGTATCTAACCTGTAGTGTAAGATACTGTTCTTATAACTCTGAAATATGAAAACATTAGTGCCCTTCTCCCTGTTGTGTATAAAATTTGACTAAAAAGTGAGCCATGTGTTACTCTACATCCAGAATGGTTTGGCACTGATGTTTTAGATCCCATTTTGTGCTATTTATTTATAATAGGGACAGAACAGCCAGCATTGATATTTGTAGCTTATTCTGGTGCTTCTATAATTGATATTTGTTAGTTATTTTTTATATTCATTCTTTGGAATGTGGGCCTCATCGGCTGGGCGAACATTAATCACCCTTTTAGATTTAGAGCTCCCTTCTTGAACCAGAGCAGATCAGCATCTTGTCTAAAGGAATAAGGAAATTGGTGCAATTGGAGCACTATTGAGATACCTGGATTGTTTTTATCTCCACAGGTTTCTGAAAGGATACAGGGGGACACTTTTCATCTCAAATCCACTTCTTGGAAATCACATCTTTTAAGATCGTTAATCAGCCAATGTCTGTAGAACTGCTGGATTCACTGAAAGTCACATCTCTGGATTTATAACTGTCAGGATCTGTGTTATTTCCATATTGTTTGGAATGTGGTTAGAGTGTAACCTGTGAAGAGATAAGATTGCCAACTCAGCCTTTTGCCACATTAGTGAGAAATCATTTTGGAGAGTTCAGTCTGAGAGCTGGAAAACCAAAAAGGCTATTCTCCCTGAAAGGTTTCTGGACAACTTCCTTTTGACATCTCTGAGCAAACTGTGCTTCAAGATCCCAGTGACAACCATCTGTGTCTAGTGATATCTGTCAGTGTGTGCAAGGACACCTGGCTGAAAGCATCCAGAACGTTTCACGCCTTATTTTTGTTCCTTCAGGAAGTAACATTATTTGGCCAATTTCTTTTTCCAATATTAGTCTCTGCAGAGGAAGTTTCTTTGTTCTTCCTTTAATGTTGGGTGTGTGAATATGTGTTGCCATAATTAGAAGGATAAATATTTCTACTCTCATATTTCAAACCGCATGTTAATCATTTTTGTATCTTCGCTGAGTAAGTCTTGCTTTTGTAATAAACCAATGATTTTTGTCATTGATGATAGAAATCTGGTTTGTTGATTTTTTTATTCTAAACTCCTATTGATAAATTAAATTGTTCACGCGATAAAACATTTAAAATTGTGTTCTGAGCAGTGCAGTAGTGCAACCAGAGATACAGGGCTCTTCTAGCCTTGGTTGTGACAAGTGAGAGTGTGATTAAGCTTTCCCACTGATATTTCTAGTGACCTTGTAAATGTGGGCCAAAAGAGTAGAGTTATGAAACCAGTACAGGTAATGATTTGAAGTAGTATTTCAGCACTATCAGCAAGTGGATACTCTCTTTGAAAAATGGGGATTTTGTCATTCATCAGATGATTTTGTGTCAGATTTGGAACTTTACATCATGTAGTGAAGCCTTGGATAGGAAATTGCTGTGGATGGTCATGTGTAACACATTGCAATTACAATCACAAAAATGAGAGGAGTTACCAACCTGAGCAAATCATCATCTTTGACTTTATACCATCATTGCCCAGAGTGACTAGAGCTATCACTGGAACTTTAATCTCACTTTACTCGTCACTTTTCAAAACAAAAGATATTCCAGTTTACAGTCATCGATATAAGCATTTAATGCCATTCTGAAATGAAGGTTGAAGAACAGAAAACAATCTGCATCAGCTCACTGTGAAGACCTTACTTACCATGTCAATTGGCTGGCTGATTGCTTAGGTCATTGACACTTGCAGGATAAAGATACTTTATGTCTTCGAATTGGAATGGTCTCATCCCATAAGGAGAGCAATTAACCCATCATGACCATGACAGCACTCTACAAGAACAACTTATCCAGTTTTACTTACCCCACCCTCACCCCTTCTCATGTAGCCATGTAAGTGTCCACTGTTAAGATGCTTATCCAATTTCCTTTTGAAAGCCTTAACTGAATCTATCTTCACCACACTCTCAGACAGCACATTCCAGAGATACAATATTACAGTTGAGGCTGAATATTGTATAATGGTTCATCAAACTTGTGTATTTCATCCTCTCTGTCTCTGTTTATAAAGACCAAAATACATTTCTCAAAAAGGGAAGCAGAAAAAACACAGATAATAATGGCTAATTAGCGTTACCGCCATTGTTGAAAATGTTAGAGAATTATGAAGCCAGGAGCATTTACAAATACACAATATAGTCAAGCAGGGTCAGCATGGCTTCTTTAAAGAAAACTGAAAAAAATTGTTCAAATTGTTTGAGGATGTAACAAGCACAATAGATAAAAGGGAAGCAGCAGACGGAATATATTTGGATTTCCAAAAGACATTTGATAAGACCAAGATCCAAACAAGGGGCAATTGATGGGCCCATTTATCTTTTGACTGTCTGCCTCTCTTCCTTGGTTAGGTTCATGCCTGTCTCTCCCTGAACCGGGAACATATAGTTCTTTATTTTCTACTTAAAATGTATGACTTTATTTCGTATTTTCACACTATACTATAATTATTGCAATTCTTAACTTTGTTCATTCTTTCTACCGTGTTCTTAACATTCTGTACCTAGGTATTTGCACCTAAGATGGTGCGTTGTGTAACAACATTATACACTTTTCATTGTATTCCATAACTTGCGTATTTGAGTACACATGACAATAAAAATCAAAATTCCAATCAACCAACGGCATAGTTGACCAGTAAGTGACATAGGGACTGAAGCACATTATCTCCCCCAAGATGGTATTTTAATTTACTTTTAAATGGGGTGGGGATTGGTGGTGGTGATGGTGTAATGGTAATGTTACTGGACTAATAATCCAGAAGCCCAGACTGAAGTTCTGAGGATATGGGTTAAAATCTCACCACGGTAGATAGTGAAATTTGAAATCAAGAAAAATCTGCAATAAAGAAAAGTTCTCATGGCAATTCTGTAACTACTATCGATTGCTATTAAAAATGCTGGTTCACTAATGTATATTAGGGAAGGAAATCTGCTATCCTTACCTGGTCTGGCCTACATGTGACTCCAGACCCACAACAATGCGGTTGAATCTTAACTGCCCTCTGAGCAATTGCCAATAAAGGCTGGACCGGTCAGTAATGTCCACAAGCAACAATAAATTTTATTTTAAAAATGAGTACTGTAAAAGGAGCAAATCATTTTGTTAGTTAGTTCATTGGTTGATGGTATTTGTGTATTTTTACTTGTGGACTGAAATGAGGAAATAACAGTTTTAAAGCCAAGGATTGCAGGGATTGCTGCATGGTTTGAAAGCAAATAACTTGATACTCATTGTGAGCACTGTTTGCACAGCTGTGTGTTGCAGATGAACTAGAGCTGAAGGGTTTTGCAGAAATAGAGCATTGGATGGCAAAAAGTAGCATGTAGACTAGTGAAAACTGTCAATGACAAAAGAATCTGCCTGCCAACTGTTATGAGATTAGTTCTCAGGTAGCTGAACAGCTTAGGACTTTGAAAAGATGCAGAGATGCCTTTGAATTACCACCAGCTTGGGAGTTTCCTCTGTCTTCTACGATAAGCCACTTTAAGCCTGGATAAAACCAGTTTATTTTTCCTCCAGCTGTTTCTGTAAGCTGTGAATATTAAATGATAGGCCAGAGAACTTTTATAATTGATAGGCCGGAGAATTAGTCACCTTGTGCCTCTTGCAAACTAATAAAAGCATCTGGAGATGGTTAATTGGGAAACAACAATCTGACTGGCACAAGAATCAAATGAATCAGCTGAGCAAACATTGGGAATAGGAACTACTGAACTGCTTTCCCAGTTTTTCCCTCCATCCAAATCATGGTTTTTTGTGTGTGTGTGTGTGTGTGTGTGTGTGTGTGTGTGTAAAGAGCAGTTTATAGGGAGATTGGTTTTTAATGATAGTGTAAAATGACAGTTCATAATTGTTTATCTGTAGCTACAGTCTGACCATTTGTAACAAATAGGAATATTTCTGTTACGTTCACAAACCCTGATCCATGCTTTTTGTTACTCTGGGCCAAAAAGACAAGAAAATTGGGAGATTTTGCGTGCTTTTTTCCCCAGCTTTTGTGATGACTCCGAGAATAGCATGACTTGATTTCTAACACTTTACCCCAGTGAACTGTGAAAGTAGTTAAAAGAATATATATTCAGGTCCTTCTGCTCCTGTGCCTCCTTTAGAATTGTATCCTTTAATATTGTCTCTAAGTGTTCTTCTGCATTACTTCAGTCTAAGTTGTATTAAACTTCATCTCTGACTTGTTTACCCATTCGATCAGCCTGTCTCTATCTTCTCAAAATTCATCATTATCCACCTCACAGTTGACGTAGAGATAACCCGATTGCAATTTGATAGTCTTATATTGCTGTTTACAGACAATCAAAGATGAGGAATGAGGTATTGGATCTTGGACCATCCGAGAATGTTTGCAGTGTTTTAACTCAATACTCAACACATCATCTCCAATCCAGACCAAGAGACAAAGAGAAAATGTTCTCATTGGCGAAAGGGTCAAGAACAAGAAGACATCAATATAAAATAAGCTGATAGTGATATTAAGGAAAAACCTTTAGATGTAGCCTGTATCAGAGATAAAAGGTACTGCAGATGCTGGAGAATCCGAGATAACAAGCATGGGGCTGGATGAACACAGCAGGTCAAGCAGCATCATAGGAGCCAGTAAAAGTGAGTGTAGGTAGTGGGGTAGGGAGGAGATAGGTCAGTCCAGGGAGGACGGACAGGTCAAGGGGGCGGGATGATGTTAGTAGATAGGAGATGGGGGTGTGGCTTGAGGTGAGAGGAAAAACAGGTTAGGGAGGTGGAGATGAGCTGGGCTGGTTTTGGGATGCGGTTGGGGGAGGGGAGATTTTGAAGCTTGTGAAATCCACATTGATGCCATTGGGCTGCAGGGTTCCCTGTAGCCTGTAGTTAAGTTTTGGTATGCACTGGCTGAGAGTGTGGTGGAGGCAGAAATTAACATGGCTTTCAAAACGGAGTTCAAACAGCACCAGAAAAGAAAAACAAATTGCAGGGCAGCAGGGGAGGAGTGTTGTTGGCTGAGTAGCTCTTGCAGTGAGCTGGCACAATCATGATTGGTTGAACGGCCTCATTCTGTACTGCAATCTTTCCATCATTTCATCAACTGTAACTCATTCATTCGCAGCAACTCCAAACTCATGAAACCACTCTTTCTCTTTTACAGTCTGTGAGCTTTCAAAATCTAAATCTAATGCTGACTAAACAATGACCGCCAGCCTTGACTCTTCATCTGGATTTCCCAGTTCTTTTAAAAAAAAAGTTAGGAATCTGAAATAACTGTACAGAGGCTCACCAAGTCACCCTCTATTTACACGTGCATGGCACATGGACTCTGACCAACCAGCCCAGACACTGTCCCTACAGTGAGGAGATTCTCTGAGTCTGTTGTTTATATCTTTCAGCCAGGGCTCCCTAATTAGCCCAAGTTAACAACCACAATCAAGGATCTCATAGTCAAAGAGATCCACCTGGCTGACATTGTTCCAAACACTACAGAAACTTTCAGTTGAAGTTAATTAATTTTAGATCAACTTTTGACCAAAATTTAATGGATGCTGTCATGTTTCTGGATTTTTTGACATTTGACTTTCTTATTGAAGGATTATCAGGAATTAATTCTAATTAAGAGATGTATTTTAAAGCAATATAAATTTTTACAGATTTGAAAGGTTATGAAAGCATTGAAGAATCGGCGAGCCAGAGTGTGGGATCTTGCAACTTGCCGTCTATTTCAAACTACCATAATGTGGATCTATTTTCTCATCCCAGAGTCAGTGCCTGGGGCATATTTAACAAGCTGGCATCTCCTGTC
Source organism: Ginglymostoma cirratum (assembly GCA_024137785.1). NCBI lineage: Eukaryota > Metazoa > Chordata > Chondrichthyes > Orectolobiformes > Ginglymostomatidae > Ginglymostoma > Ginglymostoma cirratum. The sequence continues at coordinate 13,234,551 of JAHRHZ010000140.1, read as the reverse complement.
AGGTTGTGCAATGACTGCCAGTACCCAGTATTGTCAAGTTGTGTCTACCCACTTTGGTCAGATTCGTCCTCTTTGTACATGGAAGGAACCAAAGAAATATTTTGGAAAGCACCAAGGACATGACCCAGTATCCGGTTGGATGTCTCTCAGGTGGTGCCTTTTTGGGTGCTGATAGCAAGTTCTCATAATTATCTCATTTTACAAAGTTCACTTAATATCCCCTTGTACCTGAAAGCCTTTGAGATGTTCCTGAGACTGGAATAAAACAAGCGCTGTATAAACAGCAATCTTTCTTTCTTAACATGGTTCTTTTGGTGGATGAAAATAAAACAGAGGAGAGAACGCAGCATACAAGGGATTGAAAGCAGCAAGCATTGTCAGTAATGGTGATATAAAAAATAGGGTCAGCTACAGACAATTTTCAGATAAAGATGCAGCCTCGGAGAACTGACATGATTGAACATTACTAGACAACGGAGAGGTAAGTTTGAGAAAATGGCCTTGCAACTTGCCAGGAGGGTAGAAAGACACAGTACAGCAGGGGATTCTGAGGACAGAAGTAATGTCATTAAACCTTTCAGCGGTGAATGCATCTTCCTTTTCGTTTTAGTGCCTAAGGAAGATGAATGTCTCCTTTTTCCCTATTGATTTTTTACAAGGTTTCCCCATTTTGACATCTACCCAATAACATGATGGGATGTGATTGGGGGGTGGGACAGTTTGCTGCCTTGGCTGAAAATATAAAATTTACAGCCACTGCAATTCAACATGAATTAGCACAGTGGCAGAAATGCTTTTCAATGTTATATTTGCAGAATTTATTCTTTCAGTGCTTATCAGGGCCAGGGAAGTGCTGGCTAATAAAACTACATTTTGTTTTCCAATTTTGAGAAGCAGGGAGGGGCATACAGGTTGGGAACCCTGCAATGGATGATAAATAAGAAAAATCACAGCAATTTCTTGTTAGCAGCAGTAAGACCCCACAGTTTGGTATATGAAGCTTCCCTGCCTCAATCCTGAGCATTTGGATTTCAAGACTAGGGGGCACATTTTTAAGATGAGAGGAGAAAGATTCAAAAAAGACATGGGGGCAATTTTTTTTTACACAGAGGGCGGTTCATGTGCGGAATGAACTTCCTGAGGGAGTGGTGAATGTGGGTACAATTACAACATTTAAACAACATTTTGACAAGTACATGAATAGGAAAGGTTTGGAGGGATATGGGCCAGGAGGAGGCATGCGGAACTAATTTAGTTTGGGATCATAGTTGGCATGCACTGGTTGGACCAAGTTTCTGTGCTATATGACTCTATGACTGTGATTTTATAAGTCAGGATAATCATTCTGATCCAAACCTTAATACACAGCTGTCATAACGAACAAAACAGTATGTTCAGAACTGAGGTGCTGGAGATTCTACTTGGCTGCACCTGGGTTGACGGGTTTGTTTTATAAGGAAAGGTTGAGGAGGTATATTTGTACACATTGGTGTCCAGAAGAATGAGAAGTTCAGAACATATAAGATCCTGAGGAGAATTGACTAGGTAGATGCTGTGAGGATTTTCCCTCTTGTGGGATAATCTAGAAGTAGGGGGAACAGTTTAAAAACAGGGGATCTCCCATTTAAGACAGTGAAGAGGAGAAATTTGTTCTTTCAGAGGGTACTTGTCATTAAAATTCTCTCCCAGTGATGGCTGGGTCATTGAATATATTGTAAAACGAGATGGACAGATTTATAGTTGATGAGGGAGTCTAGGGATATTACAAACAGACAGGGAAGTGGAGGTGAGCTTTAAACAGGTCAGGCATAATTTTACTGAATATTGGAACAGATTCAATGGGCAGTATGGTCTACTCTTGTTCCTGATCTTGTTTTTATGTAGGTTCGGACAAATTGGATAGGTCTGAAAGGAAATCACAAAACAGTGCTAATGTTAGTATTAATAAGTTAATGCGGTGCATCTTGTAAATGGTACATTGTGCTGTACATCGGTGGTGGAGGGAGTGGATGTTTGTTCAAATAGGCTGTTTTGTCCTGGATAGTGTCAAGCTTCTTGAGAGTTGTTGGAGCGGCACTCATCCAGGCAAATGAAGGGTATTTTCACACACTCCTGACTTGTGCTTTGTAGAAGGTGGACAGGTTTTGGGGAGTCAGGGAGAGAAGTGCTTGCGACAGAGTTGTCTGTCTCCGAACTGCTCTTGTAACTATGGTATGTATATGGCTAATCTAGTTCAATTTTTGGTTAATGGTAAACCCCAGGATATTAATAGTCGAGCATTCAGTGATGGTAATTCCATGGAGAGATGGTTAAAGTTTCATTTGTTTGAGATGGCCACTGCAGGTACCTGTGTATTTAAATGTTACTTGCTATTTATTGCTGTCATTTAACTCTGGCAACCTTGGTGAATTTTTTGTTGCTATTTTCTGCTCTCTTCTTCTAAGGCTATTGACTCTGGGATTTTTTTCCATGGCCACCAGTTATCTCACCCAGACAGAAACATTCTCAAAGGCAGAGAGAGTCAGCATTTCAACCATGAAGAGAGGGCCACACATCCTTCTGTCTGAATGTTCATTTATTAGCAATCTAAAGGAAGCCACATTCCAGCTGAAATCACTGCCCACCAGAGACCGACCCAGAGACCTGCGCATCTGAAGATCATATACAGCAATGGCATCTACCAACAGAACAGATAGACATTGAGAGGAGGAGATTCATTCAAAAAGAAAGATACATGATGTAGAACCACACAGATGAGTAAGTATGGAAGAAGACAAAATCTGCCCAGGAACGTGTTACAGGAACAGCGTAGAGGATGCATCAGTCTGTATCTAACCATGCACTGTACCTGCCCAGGGAATGTTCGATGGGGATTGTGTAGAGGGATCTTGATTCTATAGCGAACCTGATGCTGTAACTGCTCTAGGAGTGTGTGATTTTGAATATTAATTGTATGAAATTAGTTATTAAATATGTTGTTGGAAATCTTGAAATTGTGCTACAAAAGGAGGCTGCATTGTTCATTCTGCTTGTTCAACATTGTACTATTTCCTGCTTTTTCAATGTATCTTTTTATATTGCAGGTTTAGGATGTGTGATTAGCCTCCTGTTTAACAGTGTACAGACAGTTGACTATGTAAATCACAGGCACCGCAGTGTGTGCCAGATAGATCATAGAATCCCTACAGTGTGGAAGCAGGCCATTTGGCCCATTGAGCCAACACGGATCCTCCAAAGAGCATCCCATCCAGATCTAGCCCCCAACACTATCCCTGTAATCCTGCATTTCCCACAGCTAACCCCCACATCCCCGGACACTATGGATAATTTAGCATGGCCAATCCACCGAACTGGCACATCTTTGGACTGTGGGAGGAAACCGGAGCACCCGTAAGAAACCCACACAGACATGGGGAGGACGTGCAAAGACCACATAGATAGCTGCCTGAGGGTGGAATTGAACCCAGGTTACTGGCACTGTGAGGTTGTAATGCTAACTGCTGAGCCATTGTGCCACCCACATGTGGGAAGAGGTTATGAGTCAGTGAAACAGCAAGAAGAAACAAAAGAAAAGAAAGGGAGAAAAGAGAGAATAAAGATAGAAAGAGAAAGATGAGGATCGAAAGATTAGCGAAAATAATAGAGAATGAAAGAAAGGGAACAGGGATCTGGAGAAGGAGGATAAGGAAAAGGGGCAAAAGATTAGGAAAGGAAAATGAGCGGAAGATGGGGTGGGGTAGGATGTGGGGGGATGCTTGGGGCAGGGAATAATAGAACCTGAACAAAGTGAGAATCAGGGAGGTAAGAAGCTGATAAAACTGTTTGAGGGAAGCTCTTTTCTTCCAGTATCACTGCACCTTGTTATAGTGCAATTTTTGTCAAATGACAGGAGATTACTTGCCAACGGGCTTGGTATGTGCTGGCTGAGGTGGTTTAGCTGAAGTATTTATGCCTGGGAGAGAGGAGTGTATGTTTTTGGAATAGCGTCTGACACCTGGGTCACTTCATTAATCTTGTACAAATAAATCCTTCACATCCATCCATCTCAGCTCCCTGTGATTCTGCACCAGAGTAGAAGCCCCTCCCTGCACTGATTGAGCCAATATCCAGACAGTTGAGCGGCCACATTCAACTCTACTTCATTCAGGTGCCACGAAATTTAGTCTCATCTGCAATAAACGATACACAGAATGGATTTGGTTCCGGTCCCATTGTATCCTCGAGCGCAGCCTGCAGGTGCTCTCTCTCCAATTTTCTTGTCTCCAGGCTTAAATCAACAGTTAAAGGCTTTGTCTTGAGAAGTGGGGATTTGAACTGCATGCAACTATAAATTCTGCACAGAAATGTCAAATATCAGCTGTGATAAATGAGCCAGTTAATTCACCATGTCTGCCCGTTCTTTCACACTGCCATTTACAGCATTTCTCTCTTTCCATCTCCACTTGCTCCTATCCTGAGTATTCCTCTTTCTCCTTGCCTTGTTTCTCTTTCCTTTCCCTCACTGTACCTCCAGTTCTCCTTTCAGCATCTTTTCTCGTCCTTCTATTGTTCTCCCTCATTATTTGCTCTTATTCTTCCTTTCCCTCTTTGCATGTTTTTTTCTCATTCTCTTTCTATGTTTCTCTGTCTCCTCTCTCTAGTTAACCCATTCTGCTCCTTGGTCTTTCTCTCCCCACTCCTGCTTCTGTCCTTTCTTTGCTCTCACTCTCTTCACTCCATCCAGTTCTCCTTCCCTTCCTCCTTTTGCTCTGTCCTTTTGAATTTTATCATTTTTCTACCTTTCATAACTTTGTCTATATTTCTGTTCTTTAATTTTATTATTTTGATGTTTTTGAGTCTTTTCTGTTCAAGGTTTTTTGCATTCAATGTCAATGTTTCGTTTTGTTTGTTCCCTGGGAATATGTTTGTAGGTTTTCTCAATATTTGGAATAATTGCTCATTCTATCTAATATAATAAGCTTTTTAAAATATCCCTTATCATCTCTCCAACCAAAAGTGTTTGTGTGGATGTGTTTCTGTTTTCAAAAATCTATCCTCCGTGGTGATTTCAGATACATAATAAAACAATACGGTGGAAATAGTGTTATTAACTGAGGAATGAGCTAGTGATTTCACAGTTTAACAGAGCACTTTGAAAAACTTCCCTCCTTCCATTTGATTTTCTCCCTTTCTGTTTGTAACATTCTCTCTATTTCTTGTGCCCTCTTTTTTCCCTCATTGTTTCTGTGTATCTTTTTCCTACTTCATGGCTGTGAGAAAAGGCATTTCTGAGTTTTGTAGATAAACCCTTGCATTAAAAGAAATCATCTAGGATAATTTTCATTGTGCAAGAGTCTTAAAACATAAATGTGTGTAATTGGCAATATGTAGAAATGGGCTGCGGACACACTATCACCCAGTTTAAATTAGCACAAAAAATATCAAAATTATCTCCATTGTTGGACATTTCTCAACAGGAGCAAAATAAAACTATGGTCAAAGCACAATTTTCCCCACTCTCAATTTCCCTTCTTGCAATTTTTCCTCATATGCTTTATCAAGACAATTCATAATTTCAAACACCTAGATCTGCAATGTAGCGTCTCTGGTCTGAAAAGACCAACCTCAGTTTCTTCAGTCCATCCATGCTATTGTAATTTCCCTCATCCCTTTCCTACATCAAAAAAATCTCATTTTAAAGATCATTTCTCCACCTTATTATATTCAAATCATTTTTGAAGAACTCATGAACAGCATTATGATCTCAAGTCAAATATTTGCCCCATCACACAGTTGGATACACAACGAGTCTCCTGTAAGATTCCTCACAGCCTGAGACCTTAGTGTGCTGTATCTTGGTCCCTGTAGGCACCTAGCATCCATTGGCATCATAAGAGTTCTGAGGTGACCATCAGCCTCAAACCTAGGCAATTAAGAGAGAGAGAGAGCGAGGAAACATCCATTTCAATGAGGCTCCATGAGAAACGTACAGAGTTATTGACAAAAAGCAGGGAGTGCTGCCCTATCATAGGAGTCCCCTTGTTGGTCAGCTGTTAAACCAAGCTTCTGCCTGCCCTCACAGGTGGATATTTATCCCTCTATCAACATCTTCAGAACAGATTGACTGGTGATTTACCACATGTTTATTTGTGAAAATTCACTGTGTGGAAATTGATTGCTGCCTTTTATATGTAACAACAGTAACCATTATTCAAAAAGTAGTTGATTTACTGTATTGGTAACACACAGGAATTGCACAGAAATACAAGTCTTTTCTCATAGTTACCAAGTTATGATTTGTTGTTGCATATATGAAGCTTTCTAGTGTCATTCAATGGCAGCTAACAATATGAATAACGAAAAAAGTGACAGAATGCATCAGCACAGAGGTCAATTCTGGGTTTTTGGCAGCGGCAAGCTAATACTACCCACCATGAAGACAGATCTTAGCATGCCTGGCAGTGTTGCACACCCTCAGTACCCACAAATGTGCACCACTCATTCAGTACTATCCCACTGAAACAGTCCCTCAGGAACTGGCTTCAGTCAGTGCAGTAATTGATTATACTAAATCTCCAACAGTGCAGATCTCTTTAGCACTGACCCCTGACAGTGTTGCACTCCCTCAGTACCGACCCTCCAACAGTGCAGCACTCCCTCAGTACTGAACCTCCAACAATGCAGCACTCCCTCAGTACTGACCTTCCAACAGCGTGCATGGCCTCAGTACTGACCCTCTGACAATGCAGCACTCCTTTAATATGGATCCACTGACACTGCGGAAATCCCTCAGTACTGAGCCCTGTGACAATACTTTGTGACTCAAAGGTGAGAGTTTCAGCCACTAAGCCAGAATTCCCTGGAAAACAATACCAAGGTAGGGTGCGAATGTGGATCTGTTGAGAAAAGCAACAGGGCACAGTGTGAAAGGATGATGGCATCATCTCACTGGTTAACTTGGTACTTATTGACCATCTCTCTCCCCTGGATATAATGTGACGCTGGATGATAATCTCTATCACATTGCTGTATTCTGGCAACTTCTCGCATACTTTAAAAACCTCTAAAGTTAAATCGTATTTCTTCTGCTGAACCTAAATTGCCCTTCATTATGTTTTAATGGAGAAGAATTTGGATAATTTTAATACTTGTCAAATAATAGACTTAAATGGTGTTGACATGATATGCAAAGTTATTAAGTGCAACAGAAAGGCCGTGACAAGGGAAGAAAGTGGAAAATGTAATGTGTTGATATTAATGAAATTTTTTTTGGCAATCCCTAACTTAATCTGATGCCGTGATGCAGAAAATGGCATCGCAGAGTCACAATCAGACCAAAGCTCCATCTTCTCTCAATGAATCATAACAAATGGACGAGGTTCAGTAATGATGTCATCAGCGATTCTGTCTCACCCTCCCTCCTGAAAAGACAGCCATCCATCATCCGACAGTTAAACAGACGGATTGCGGCTGAGCTGGTGGATTTCGAAAGCGACCAGCTCCCCGCTTGGCTGCCTGTCATCTATTCACTCCCGGCAGAGTTGCACAGGCCTCGATATTTGGCTTAGACACACTTGGCTACCTCAGTTCTCCAAATGCATCAAGGGGCGAGAGCAGAAAATTATACAAAGTAGGAGAGCTGCTGCATATTTGCACAAATTGAGTCTGAAAGTCTATTTTATACATGTGCAATCTGAGAGCCAAGGACTAAGGCAGCCTTTTCGATTGGTGAACCTGCCAGAGTAATTACTGTAAATCACAAGCTGGTTGCTCAAATAATTATTGTTTTTGACTATTTAGTATTTTTTTCCAAATTGCAGCATCTCTGTCGTATTGTCACTTTCTCCTATTATTTCCTTTTTGTGTCCGTAAAGGTGGAGATAGCTATTAGCATAGGAAAACACAACTCATTTCATTTCAAGCTTCAGGTGTCAGGAGAAAAACAAATTCCCAGGACAGGTACAGCATGTAGTTAGATACAGAATAAATCTCCCTCTACAATGTTCCATCAAACACGTCCAGGGCGGGTACAGCACAACGTTAGATACAGAGTAAAGCTCCTCTACACTATCCCCATCAATATTCCCAGGGCAGGTGCAGCATGGAATTAGATAGAGTGAAGCTTCCTTTGTAGGAGGATTGTTGTTCTCTACATTATACACCCAGGGTGGCTATTTTGTATAATATACAGATATTTTACAGATATATTTTATCCAATATATTATGACATACAGATATATAATCCATTGTAATATACACAGGGACTCATGCTGTATGTAACATACATGCCTGTGAGACAGCTCAGCTAATGTTCTGTAATATTCTTAAGACGATGAAATGTTGAGTAGGTTAAGCCTATACTCATTGGAGTTTAACTTCTAAGGTTCCGAGGAGATTAGACCGGGCAGATTCTGACAGTGTTGATAATGTGGGGTAAATCTCAAACTCAGGGCACAATTCAAAATAAGGAATCTCTCATTTAAGATGGAGATGGAGAGAAATTTCTTCTCTCAGAGAGTTATTAAACTTTAGAGCTCTCTACCCCAGAGACAAGACAAGGCTGGGTCATTGAATATATTGAAATTGAGTTGGACGGATTTTCTGGATGTCAGACAATATGGGGACAAGCTAGAAGTGAGCTTCGGCCAGAATCAGATCAGCCATGAGCCTACTAAATGGCAGAACAGGCTAAGTGCCCTACCCCTGGTCCTTTTTCTTACATTCTAATGAAATAACCTGGGTGTGTTATTCTGTACAATGTAGGAAGGCGTTGGTATTGTGTGCAGCATTCATAGTGGGTTCTATATTTTCTATAATATGTACAGGAACTGTATAGTGCACATTGGTGCTAAGGGAACAATTCACTCTCATCTGGTACTCTATAAGTTGTATGTGTCTCAATGCCCCAGTCTCAGTTCCTGTACATGAACAATAGTCGGTAAAAGGGAATGATAAGGGGGAGGCAATGGCCTTGTGGTATTATCGCTAGATCATTAATCTGGAAACTCAGCTAATGCTCTGGGCTCCTGTGTTCAAATCCTGCCATGGCAGATGGTGGAATTTGAAATCAATGAAAAATATTTGGAATTCAAAAATCTACTGATGACCATGAAACCATTGCCGATTGTTGGGAAAACCCACTTGGCTCACTCATGTCCTTCAGGGAAGAAAATCTGCCATCCTCACCTGGTCTAGTCTACGTGTGACTCCAGATGTGGTTGACTCTCAATTGCCCTCTGAAATGGCCTAGCAAACCATTCAGTTGTACCAAGCACTACAAAGTCTTTTCAAGGGCAGCTAGAAACGGGCAATATGTGTTGGTCAGCCAGCGACTCTCATATCCCACAAATGAATAAAAAAACCCTTCAGTCTGATACTACTCAGCATATGGTCTTAGTATGGTTCAGAAACAGCTCCATATATGTACAGTAAACAATATGCAAATCACAAGTTGCAGAGTATTTAAGCAGTACGGAGACAAGGATTGGTCCCACATTACTATTGAGGTAAAAAAGAAGCGGGAAGTACAGTTCTTTAATAAGCCTTGAAAAAAAATGATCAAACTTTAACAAGAATTTCCATGTATCCTGATATTCAATGTGATAATTCCCAATTGGGAGTTTCATTGTCCCACAAGAATCTATGAGAGGATGAGCAGAAAATAAAAGAATGTGAACAGTGTTGATTGTTGGACTGGCCTTGAAAGGCCGTATATTTTGAGTTTAGGATGAGAGTTCTCTTCTGCACAGACAACACAAACCGGATTTAATATCTGCCTGACTTCACAGTATAATTCAATTTTTAGAAAATTGAAGTAATTTCTAGAAGGAATCAGAGACAAAAAGTCACTTAGTCTTTGAAAAATGGCCAGACTATGTCTTATATAGTTCCTTAAAACAAGATATATTGAAGCCTCACTGTGCAAAGTCTCCAATGTGTGGAAAAGTTTCATTGCGAGATTTGATTACAGAAGATGATGCATTTTTTCATTAAAGGGATATTATCTGTGTTATCGTCCTTGTAAATTCCAATGTATTTCTGAGGACATTCCTCACTACTTCTGCATTGCACACATTTTTATATATTGTTGACTGTCCCTGTGGTGTTAGCCATGATTATTTTGGTCTATAAGGATAGTGGTGTTATACTGTGTTAAGGTGTTATTCTCTGCTGGAGATACGCTGCACAAGGCCTGAGACATGAATTGTATAGAAATAAACAAAAGCATAAGGTCAGTCAGAACTGAAGTGCGTCGTTGAACAAGGGTATGAATTTGAGAGGATCTTGTCACTTTCGAACGTTGGGTCAATTTACAAACTGCTCTCATCACCTGATTGAACTGAAAACGGAAGGTCTTAAATCTCCTGTTGACCAGTCTGCTTGACTCTCTATCTTTGGTTCTATTTCTGTATCTTTAGCATTCCTTATTGATCAGATAACTGGTGGCTCAAAAGGAAACATGCTTGCCTCTCAGTCAGAAGATCATGATTATATCAGGTCCACAAAGATGTGAGATCATAATTAAGACCAATACAATAAGGGAGTACTACATTGTCAGAGTATCCATATTTCAGCTGTCTAATACACTTTCTACCAGATGAAACAGATTGGAGAGTATTGCTGTGATGAAGAACTGGGAAATTCTCTGCAGCGTTCTGGCCAATGTTAACATGATCAAACATAAATGATCTGGTCATTGTCACATTGCTGTGTGTGAGAGCTTGCTGTGCATAACATAAATGCTCAAGTTCCAAAACTGCAACAGTGACTGTCCTGCGAAAGTGTTTCATCAACTGTGAAATGTTCTCTGACATCCTGAGGATGTGAAAGCTACCACATGAATGCAGGGTTTTCTTTCAATCAATTTCTGCATAATTGTTTATTCATTATTTGCCTGCTTTCCAAATCTGCTTTTTGATTTTTTTATGAACACAGATGAGACAATATCCACAGATCCTTGAAGGCACCGAAACAGGTGGATAAGATGATTAAGAAGGCACATGGGATACTTGCTTTTATTAATCAAGGCACTGAATTCAAGAACAAGGAGGTTATGATGAAATAAAACAAAGAACTGCAGGTGCTGGAAATCTGAAACAAGAACAGAAATTATTGGAGAAACTCAGCAGTTATCGACTCTAGCATCATCCGTGGAGAGAAAACAGAGTGAATGTTTCGAGTCCAAAGACCTTTCTCCAGAAAGAGATTATGATGAAGCTGTATATAAAGTTTGTTAAGCCATGTGGAGTACTGTGTGTATTTCTGGTTCCCACACTACGGGAAGGATGTGATTGCACTTGAGACGGTGTAGATGTGATTATCCCAGTTTTTATTGCCCTTCACTAATTAGCCTGGAGAAGGTAATGGTAAGCTGCCTTCTTGAACTGCTGCAGTCCTTGAAATTAGGGATACCCAGGATGCTGTTCTAAGGGGTGACAGTTCTAGGAATTTGGTTAAATGATATTTAAGGAACGGCAATATACTTTCAACTCAGGATGGTTAGTGGCTTGGAGCAGGACTTGCAGATGTTGATGTTCCCATTTATCTGCTGCCTTTGTTCTTCTGGATAGTATTTGGAAGCTTTCTAAGGAGCTTTGGTGAGTTATTACAGTGCATCTTGTAGATGGTACACACTCCACTATGTATTAGTGGTGATGGCAGTGAATGTTGAAGGTAGAGGATGGGGACGGAGGGTGAATGGGCCAATCAAGCAGGCTGCTTTGTCTTGGATGGTGTCATTGAGTGTTGTTGGAGCTGCACTCATCTAGGCAAGTGGGGAGAATTGCATCACATGTCTGGCTTGTGTCTTGTGGATGATGAACAGGTTTCGGGGAGACACAAAATTTTCTGCAGGTTTTCCACCTTCAGCCTGTTATTATAGTCGCAATATTTATATGTTGGTCCAGTTCAATTTTTGGTTAATAGTAACCCCCAGGATGATGACAGTGTGGATTCAGCAATGTTGATAACATTCAAAGTCAAGGGCAATGTTAAATTCTCTGTTGTTGGAAATGGTCATTGCCTGGCAGCTGCATGGCACAAATGTTACTTGCCACTTATCAACCCTAGCCTGGATGTTGTTCAGGTCTTGCTGCATATGGACACAGACTGCTTCAGTATCTGAGGAGTCATAAAAGGTGCTGAACGTCATTCAAATACCCCAACCTCTGACTTAATGATGGAGGGAAACTCATTGATGCAGCAGCTAAAGGTTAGTCAGGCCTAGGACACTATCCCAAAGAACTTCTGCAAAGATGATCTGGAGCTAAGATGACTGACTTCCAACAACCACGGCCATCTTCCTGTGTATCAGGCATGACTCCAACCAGAGGAGAGTCTTCCCTTTGATTCCCTTTAACTTCACATTTGCTAGAGCTCCTTGGTGTCACACTCAGTTGAATGCTCCTCTATATTAATGAACATGCTGTTGATTTTGCTGCTGGCCCAGGACCAAGGGTTAATATCCTATCAGACCATTGATCTCCTTTTCCCACTGTATCATTGATGTCAAGGACAGACATTCCCATCTCACTTCGAAAATTCAGTTCTTTTGTCCTGTTTTGAACCGAAGTTCTAACAAGGCCAGGAGCTAAGTGGCCCTGGCAGAAACCAAACTGTGAGTCAGTGAACAGATTACTCCTGAGTAAATTCCACTTGTGATAGCACTGTTCACAAACACTTCCATCACTTTACTGATGATCAAGAATAGACTGATGGGACAATATTTGGCTGGGTTGGATTTGTGTGGACAGGACATGATTGGACAATTTCCCACAATGTTGTAGCTGTACTGGAACAGCTTGGCTAGTTCTGGAGCACAAGGTTTCCGTACTATTGCCGGAATGTTGCCAGAGCTCATAGGGGTCTTTGCAATATTCAGTGCCACCGACTGTTTCTTGATATCACATGGAGTAAACTGAATTGGCTAGAGACTGGCATCCGTGATTCTGGGTACCTCTGGACAAGGCTGAGTTGAGGGGCGCAAAAATGATGGAGGCATGAAGGGAAGGGGCACCAAGGGATTGGAGGGTTGTGGGGTGGGGGGGTGTGGTGCAGGGTGTGGAGCGGTGGTATGTTGTAGTGAAGTGGGTGAAGGGGTGAAGAGAGAATGTGAAGGGATGGAGGAGAGAAAGGAGCCAAAGGATTAGAGCAGAAACAGAGAGAGAGGGGTTAAACCATGTGGAGGAGGGATTGGAGGGGTGGGTAATGTGAGTGAGTGTTGGATCAGCCATTATCCTATTGAATGTGGAGCAGGTTGTGGGGGGGGCGGAGGGGGGCGTTGCAAATGACCTACTCCTGTTGCTATTTCTTATGACCTTATGGCCTCCCTGCTCCAAACTCTCCTCTCTACCTCTCTTACACATCCTCCTCCCTACATTCCCCCCTCCATCTCACCCCACGACCATATTTCCAGGTTCCACAAACCAGGTCCCCTCACTCCCATATTCTTCCTGCCACGATCACCTTCTTCTTGCTTCCTCATCTCCCCTCCTCACCTCCTACTTCCTTCTACCATACTCCATGCTTCCCCCTTCAATTGCAGAACTTTTAAAATTTGGGTTTGAATACATCACGCCTTCTCCTCGTTGTTTATCTTCAATCCTGTGTTGCCTTTGCTGCTGCTGGCCTGCACTCTGGGCCTTCCCTTGAGCTGTTCTTGGGTTAGAAAACAAATTAATATTTGCTTTGTCCAAGGGAGATGGGCTCATTCATCTGGACTGTGTATCAGAGCTGATCTCCATAGAAATGTGAAGCTCTGTGTATAACAGGCATGGAATCGAGCCCTTTGACCCATTCACTGAGACAAATTATAGGTTACTGCCATGCCTTCTTAAGCACATTACACACAGAACATTAATGATCCACAGCCATACTGAAATATATCTGCTTTCAAACCTTATTTACATCTGTTCCAAGAATCTCAGCAATTTTTATGAGTTTAAAAGCAGAGAGTTGCTAGAAATTACCAGCCAGTCTGGCATCAAACATTCTAAGCATAATCAGGAATAACATCCGGCAACACCAATTCTGTCCGTCCTGTCCACAGATATTGATTGACCTTCTGATTACTTCCCCCTCAATCTGTCACCAGGCAAGTGATCATACCTGAAAGGATTTATTCTGCAGAATCCTACCTTCACTCCGCAGAGCCTGATTTACGTCTAAAGTTTTCAGCAGGAGTCATGATGACTTTAGACAAGAGAGTAAGAGGGTGTCTATTTAAATAGCACTTTTCGCAAGCTCAGGATGTTCCGAAGCACTTCACAGTTCACAGTTAATTTTCAGAGTAAGATGACAAATGCCCAGGTAATCATTTTTCACTAAGATAATATGAAAACAAACAGTGCAAGAGAAACTGCTCTGGTCTGGCATTATCAGAGTTAATGATTCAAATCCAGTATGACTCTTGTTATGAAGAAGATGCTGCCAGATCTGTGGAGTTTCTTCAGCACTTTCTGTTTTTATTTCAGATGTGCAACATCTGAAGTTTTTTGCTTTTAATTCAGTGTATTTCACTAACATGGTCACAGGGCAAATTATTGGTCAAACGGTGGGAATAATTGATCTCCCCTTCAAATAGGACCATGGGATCCTTTATATCAGGAGGAGCCTCATTTTTACATCTCATTTTAAAGACAGCACCTCCAACACCACACCTCTGCTGCGGGCGGCACGGTGGCTCAGTGGTTAGCACTGCAGCCTCACAGCGCCAGGGACCTGGGTTTGATTCCAGCCCCAGGTAACTGTCTGTGTGGAGTTTGCATGTTCTCCCCGTGTCTGCGTCGGTTTCCTCCGGGTGCTCCGGTTTCCTCCCACAGTCCAAAGATGAGCAGGCTAGGTGGATTGCCCATAGTGTTTAGGGGTGTGTGGGTTATAGGGGAATGGGTTGATGTGGACTTGTTGGGCTGAAGGGCCTGTTTCCACACTGTAGGGAGTCTAATATAACACAAAAGTACCCTGTCAGCACTGACCCTCTAACAATGCAGTGCTTCCCCCAGTATTGATCCACTAACAGCGTGGCACTCCCTTGATACTGATCTTCCAACAGTGCAGCACTCCCTCTGACAGTGCACTTCTTCAGTCCTACACCAGCTTTATTAGGACAAAAACAAAGTTGCTGGAAAAGCTCAGCAGGTCTGGCAGAACTTCCCCAGTTCTGAGGAAGGGTCACCAGACCCAAAACATTAACTGTTTTCTCCTCCACAGATGCTGCCAGACCTGCTGAGCTTTTCCAGCAACTTTGTTTTTGTTCCTGATTTACAGCATCTGCAGTTCTTTTGGTTTTTTTAAAACCAGATATATTAGCATTGGTACTGAATCGCACATCTATCCAGAACATTTGCCTGCCTCTGGAAATGCAATTTAAAGTTCTTCAGACACAGGAAATTAATTTGCACGAGAATCACCAGCATTATGAAGAAATATTTGGTGGCCATGCCGAGCACCACAAAATCCACTGCATTTCTGGGTGTCAATGAATCATCGTCTTATTCATAACCAACCATCAATTACTTAACTAAAATGAAAAATAGTTCCTTCCCAGTGTTTAGCAAACTTCAAACAGTATCTGTTTGATTGTCAGTAAGAAACAAAATGTCCATTAATCGAAGAAAGCAGCCAGGAAATGTCATTACACTTTTTAGTCCAGGGGTGTAACCTCATACCCGTAAAGAGCTGCAACAAACACCAGAACTGTTCCAGGAACATTCACACTGCTTAGTGTCCCCATCGATCTTCCTAAACTGACTCCATCTCCCTCTGAGCTTTGTTCTTGGCCTGCTTTCCCCTGTAAAACGTGATTAGTCTCACTGATGAGAATCTGTCCCTAACTGCACAAAGTACCAGCTTCCCAAACTCTCTAATACTTTCATCGCACTGTACTGTCGCATACTTTAGGGCTGAGATAAGTTTGTAACTTTAATCTGAGCAGCATTGACTTTTTGGCATGCACTGTGCAAACTTCACTGCCAATGGAACTCTTACTCAGCACTATCTTAACAAACACTCTCAGACAAGTACAGATTGATTTAGGTACAGAGTAAAGTTCCCTCTACACTATTCCCATTGCATACTTCCAGAACAGGTACAGGCAAGGATTAGCTACAGAGTAAAGTTCCCTCTATACAGTCCCATAGAATCTGGAAGTAAGAAGCTAACATCAGTAGAAGTGACCATGAAATTGTTGGATTGTTGTAAGTACCTGACTCGTGCTAATTCATTTATTAATGTCTTTCAGTGAAGGAAATCTGTGAATGGTACTTAGTTAAGTTTAGAACAAAAACAGAAGTTGCTGGAAGCTCAGCAGGTCTGGCTGCATCTGTGAAGAGAAAAATCAGAGTTAATGTTTCGGGTCTGGTGACCCTTCAGTGGTGCAGTAGATAATGTGTCAGACTTCATCTCCAAAGGTTGTAGGTTTGATTCCTACCTGGCTTCAGTGCAATTTGTAACTCTGCTAAGGAGCAAAACTTGACTTCCTTTCCCGGTGTTCGGCTCACTCAGTCAAGTCTACGTGTGAGCAGCATGGTTGTTTCTTAACCACTCTGTAAAGTTGCCCTGTTGACATTCAGATGTGTCTATTTCGGTTAAGGAAGGCTGCCCAACAGCAGCTTATCAGGGCAACAAAGGATGAGTAATAAATGCCAGCAATGTTCACATCCTGAGAATGAGTTGAAAAGTAAAACTCACCTGACTAAGCACTTTGAACAAAGGATCCTTATGCGCCCCTAGGGTTATATAAATTGCACTTTGTTGATTCACAGTGCTCTCTACCCCAGAGGATTGGGCAAGCTCAGACACAGTAAGCTCATGGCAGTGAATGATAGATTTCTAGTTACTAATGACATCAATGAATATGGAAATAGTGCTGGGAAAGTGGTGTTAAGATAGATGGTCTAAAATGACAGAGTGGGCCCAAGGGCTGAATGGCCTAATACTGCTCCCATGTTTTTTATGTTTTTCAATGTATTCAAAGTAGGAATCCACCACTGCCATGACATGGTCTTCATTTTTCAATCTGAACCCACCAGCACCTTTTTGAAATTTTTGCTCCTGCATAATTAATTCACTTCACAAGCCACATTTCCCAGAATCACTGTTAAATTCAACCAGATCTGTTTAACGCCCAAAATAAAAACCAAAAGAACTGCGGATGCTGTAAATCAGAAACAAAAACAGAAATTGCTGGAAAAGTTCAGCAGATCGGGCAGCATCTGGAGAGAAACCACAGTTAATGCTTCGGCTTGAGAACCCTTCCTCAGAACAGTTCTGAGAACTGGACCCAAAACATTAAACTCTGATTTCTCTCCACAGATTCTGCTAGACCTGCTGAACTTGCTGTTTTTGTTTCAGATTTACAGCATCCACAGTTCTTTCAGTTTTAACCTTTTTGTCAAGCTGTTGTAACGGGCAAAATTTTACTACAAAATTGGCTAAGTGTCAATTTTGGCCAGTATCATAGAGTTTCACATTTCTCACTGCGAGCCCTTGAGCGTTTTCTCATGCTATCTGCCAAAACTCACCTTATTACCAATGCAGGATGCCCCCACAGCTCCCTGCTCATCGTACGCTCCCACTCCCTACATGGGGATGTATTGGCTACTGCCAGGACTCCAGGGATTCCTGTCACTGACACCATCTATGAAGACCAGCCATAGACCTGGTCGAACACTGGTAGTGCACAGTTATCCTGCACAGTCCCTGTCAATTTCCCTAGACGTGACAAACAGAGGGAAATCAACACTCTGCTTTGCTGACAGAGTCCTGGTGGATGGAAGCCGTGGGGCACGGAGCTGCCCATGGAGCATGCACTGAGATCTTGGTGACTGCTGCTGTCCAAGATGGAGGGCCAGGGAAAAGTGAGTAATAAAGTGAAGCCACCAGGCTACTGTTTTGAATATCTTGTCAGGAATTGTCAGTGTCTGGTTTCTATTCAGCAGATGGGAGAATGGGGAGCTGCAAGTTATTAAGGTGAGATGAGGTAGTAATGAGATATCATTAAATGCTGATGGAAGCAAGTAATCCTGCTGCCACTCACAAACAAGAATTCTCATTTCACTGTTCAATATTTGGGTGGAAAATGGGACTTTGAGCTCTCAAATCACCTTACTGCCCATCCCATATGATCTTCCAACTTTCTCAGCTTTGCCACTGTCATTCAGTGGCTGGGAAGATTCTGCCCAATATTTCCTCACACACAGGATCTGGCCCTTAGATAACTTTCTTGCAGCAGCAGTCAGGAGATTCACCTTCAATTCTTGAACAGCCCTGGAGTGTTGGGCACCTACAACCTACCCAAGACTTCTGCGCAGTGATGCTAGGTGGGTGGGGAATTCCCACACTGTCTTCTTCAATGCTGTTTCCCAATCCAACCGAATTGATTCTCAAAGAGGCTGTTGCAGGGGAAAAGACCTTCCAATGCCTTAAGCTCTTTTGTTCTCCTGTGGAGTCTGATTTACGTAGTGAGGAGATATTAAGACAGGTTTTAAGGAGCAATTGAAATGAGGAGACAGAAGTAGAGAAGCGGAGAGTTAGGAGAGGTGAGATCACAGTTGCCATTGGTGGTGCAGTTAAAATTAGAGATGCACAAAAGGCTTCGATTGGAAGACTGCAGACATTTTGAGAGTTGAAGAGTTGGGAAAGCATTTTGAAAGTCACTTACTTCCAGGCCAGTGCTGGGAGCAGGAGACAGGGTCATGACTGGGTCAGGCATTGGCAGTTTCACCAACCTTCAGGTTCAGCAAGAATGCAGCATATAAACAGAGAATTGATGATACTGTGATCATTGATCAGTCTGAGAATGGATAATGTCCAGACCCCAGGCCAAGGCAAATGTACTCTGTGATTTGAAGAGTTTGGTCTGCACACAGCATTACTCTGCATCCATGTGTCAGTAATTCTATACCAGCCTAGTTACTGATGAACCATTTACACAGAAGTGTCCAGTTCCTTAATCCTGGCTCCTTGAACAGAGGCATGCGTTACAGAAGAGTTATGTTCCATTCATTTATCTACTGCCTGTAATGTCCCTCTTGAATGTCTATTCATCCCATCTCAATTTTCACTAGGTTTCAAACAGACCTTAATCCTCTCAACTTCAATGCAAACCATTCATTATACGATTAATTGATGTTTGTTGAAATCTGTCTGAGCATAAATACCGTGAAGATCCAAATTATTGAGCATGAAAAAAACTATTACTATCAAAATGAAATAGCTTTTGACAAGAGGACGGAGAATTTTTCACTCTGATGAACCAGCTCTACATTCCACCCAATTGCCAATACAGCAGAATACATAGAATTATATAGAATATATGGTACAGAAAAAAGACCAGATTGCAACCAGTCCATACTAGTCAATATATACCACGCAAAAACCCTCCAATGAGATTCATCAACCTTATCAATGTAACCTTCTATTCTTTTTTCTCCAAAGTATTTATCAACCTGGCTCTTAAATGCATTCTTGCTGTTCAATTCAGCTACTCCATATAAACTCTAACACAGAAAACAGAATGAAAGACCTATATTTATCAAGTAGTGTTCAGCAATGGCAGGTGCCTCAAACTGCATTAAAGACATTGGAGTATGTTTCAACTGCAGTTACTTTTTGAATGTAGAAAACACAACAGGCAATTCACACATAGCAAGATCCCATGAACAGCAAGGAGAACATCACCAGGTAATTTGTTTTTATGATATTAATTGAGAGACAAATATTAGCTCCAGGAGAACACATATGTTGTTCTTCAAAGAGCACCTGGAGTATTGTACATCCAACTGAGAGGCTAGCTGTCATCTGGATTTACATCTCATCCAAAAAAAAACAGCACCGCCGACGGCACTCAGTCCCAACCCTGCAAAGGTGTAGCACTCTCTTAGTCCTGACTTACTGACAGGGCAATAAACTTCCAGTATTTTCCTCCTGTAGTGCAATGACCCATTGTACTGCCCCTGTATCATTGGCAGTTTCTCTTCAGTATTCACAGTAACACCTGCTCATTGCTGATTCTTCAACAGCGTGGCACTCCCTCAACACTGTCCTTCGAACAGTGCAATGCTCCCTCAACACTGTCCTTCAAACAGTGCAGTGCTCCATTGGTACTGACCCTCCGAGAGTGCAGTACTCCCTCTGTATTGGCCCTCTAACAATGTGACACTCCTTCAGTACTGACCTTCCAACAGTGTGGCAGTCTCTCAGTACTGACCCTCCAAGAGTGCAGCACTTCCTCAATACCAAACCTCCAATAATGCAGCACTCCCTTATTACTGATCCACGACAATGCAGCGCTCCTTCATTACCGACCCTAAACAATGCAACCGTCCCATGTTATCTCAAGTTCCATGCTGGTGAACGATGCTCCTTTATCTGTGACCAACGCTTCTGGGAGCCTCTGTTTTTCATAAAATGCTTACAGCTTTTCTATCTCATCCTCATGGTTGATGAATGAACTCTATGCATGTCCAACCACTTTGAGTGGACACCCATAGTGACTAAGAACCTTGAGCCCATGAAAGAACATGCATAGTTGATGTGTAACCGAGAACAGCATTTACCCAGCCATTTCCACAAATGTGGAGTTAATTTATTAAAAATTAATTTTTGTCCTTGTTGGCACTCTGGACACTGCCCCACCAAAACAGTTATGTCTCCAACCAGGCCTCACCAATATCTCCATTTTAGAAACCCTGAGATGACACTGGTGGAGCTCAGCCAGTACATGGAGACGACCTTTACTCTGGACAATCACCCTTGCTCTCCATAATATTATGCCATCCTCCATGATGATCGAGTCTCACTGAGTCCAGAAAGGTTTCAATTCTGGTTGTGACGGCCCTTTAGTTTCCCCAGTCACCACCAGCTATTTTAGTTTTGCCAGGACCGGATCTTTTGCATCCAAAGTCTGATATTGTCAATAATGACTGGAAGGGTGTCCAGAAAGTTTAAAGCCAGAATAGACTCTTCCAGTGGCAGCAGCACCAGTGGTGTATCTACCAGCGGGAGGTGGCTCAAGACATCTGCATTTGCTACTTGGCCTTCCAGACAGTTTTCCAACTTGTAATTGTACACACTTAGAATCAGGACTCACCGCTGAATTCAACATGAAGCTAAAGGGGCATGGCATTGTTCTCTTTGAATAACCCTAGCAGGGATTTGTGGTCTGTTTCTATTAAAAATTTATGTCCGTAAAGGTATTGGTGGAACTTTCTCAGACCAAAGATAACCATCAAATCTTCCTTCTCTATCTGGGCATATTTGCACTCTGCATCATGTAAAGTCCAGGAAGCATATGCCTTTGGGCATTCCTCTCCATTGTACCAATTGTGAGCCAACACCACACTGATACCATTTGGGGAGGCATTAAATGTCAGCACTAGATCTCACTTGAGTCCATAGTGTGCCAACATCTTAGAGGATGATAGCTGCTTCTTCATTTCCCTCAAGACTACGGCTTGGCGACAAAACCATTTGCAAAGATGACCCTTTTTCAATAGCAGCTGTAAGGCTGCCAGGATGAAGGCCAAGTTATGTATGAACTTTCCATAATAGTTCACCAGCCTAAGGAAAGACCTAAGTTCTGGTAGAGTTGTTGGATCCAGGGCTCCACTTTATTTTCCAAAGTGTGTAACTTGGTCTTGTTGACTCTGTAGCCCAAGTAGGCCACTTGGGGCACCTGGAACACACATTTTCTCTTTCTAAGGTGTATGCCCACCTTGAAGAAATGTCTAAGGACTACATCCAAGTTCTTCAAGTGCTCCTTATTGGTCTTTCTTGTTATTAACACGTCATCTAAATGGGTAACCTGGGATAGACATTGTAAAATATTCTCCATTGTCTGCTGAAACATAGCACAGGCTGACAATGCCCCAGTGGTAGTCTCAAACCCTTATGGGTATTAATTGTAGCATACTTTTGGGAATCCTCATCTATACGCAATTGCAGGTATGCATGGCTCACGTCCAGCTGCGTGAAGGACAGCACCCTCCCCTCCCCCACTAGCTTTGTGTATAGGTCTTCTATGCGAGGGATTGGGTATTTGTATTTGAGAAGCGGTTTGCCATTTGTTTAAAACCCTGCAAAGGTGAACCAACCCACTGGGCTTCACAATCGGTACGACCGGTGCTGCCCATTCCGCAAACTGTACTGGTTTGAAGATTCCTTCTCTTTCCAGCCTGATTTCTGCCTCTACTTTTGCATGTGAGGCAAATGGCACTGGGCAAGCCTTGCAGAATCATTGAATTGCTTCTTGGTCAACATGCAGATGGCCTTGGCTTCTTTGATAGTCCTTAGACCTTCCTGAAAAACTTCCGGATATTTAATTAGGACTTCACTCAGGCAGCCATTTTCTAATCGAAAGATAAACTTGACGTTTCGGGCCTAAACCCTTCATTTCTGATGAAGGGTTTAGGCCCGAAACGTCAAGTTTTCCTGCTCCTATGATGCTGCTTGACCTGCTGTGTTCATCCAGCCCCATGCTTGTTATCTCGGATTCTCCAGCATCTGCAGAACCTTTTATTTCTAATCGAAAGATGTTGGGCCAATTGAGGTGCATCTTTCTCAACCAATTTTGCCTCATCAAGGTGGGGCCTGAGCCTTTTCTACAATCAGTGGTAACTGAACCAGCTGCTTCTCATACGAGACTGGAACCGAAGCTGTAACCTTAATCAGTAAAGATTCCCTGGTATAGGCTCTCAGTCTAGCTGACTCTATGCAAATCTAAGGGTTGGAGTCCAGACCAAATTTTGTTAAAGACTGGTTTTGCGATCACTGATACAGCCATGCCAATACCAACCTCCATTAGAAGTGACTGACCATTTAGCCAGATGTTTATTTTGATTGGTTCTGATTTGGATGTTGCTAAACAATTGAACTATAGGTGGCCTTTCCAGGGTGTGCACTGTCCTGGATACCAGCCTATTAGTTCTCTTACTCAAATCAGGCCTAGTGGGAATCTTTTACTGTCTCAAGCCCACATATTGGCAGTAACTACAATGGCTTGACAACCTGGATCCTGAAGAAAATGTTAACTGTTTGGCCAAGTCTTGGCTTTTTTTTTGGGTTTTGCTGTGGGCTAACCTCAAGTCCCTCTGTTCAGGATATGACCTGAGTGAGACTATGCAATTACCTTCAGTCAAGTGGTGAACCCCAAGCTCAGTCAGCCTGGCGAAGGTGTCCACTTTCACTGGAATATCCTGTAACTCATATGCTCCACTTGTCGCATTTTCTAATGATAAAACCAGTTGTAGTGCCTGTTTGAAGTCCAGGTGGGCTTCAGCTAGTAGGCACTTTTGCATGGTCACATCATTAATCCCACATACCAAACAGTCTCTCAGCATTTCATTAAGGGTTGAACCAAAGTCACATGCATCCACCAGTCTTTCTAACCTTGTCAAAAATTCCGACATGGATTCCCCTGGTTCTTGAACTACCAAGTAAAACTGGTAGCATCTCAGAATTAGCAAAGACTTGGGGTCATGATATTCCTTAACTGAATCCGTCAACTCTTGAAAGGTTTTATTATCTGGTGCCTCAGGAAACGTTAGGCTCCTAATAACCAAAAAAAAACGACGGGTCCACAAGCTGTCAGGAGAATAACTTGTTTCTTTTCATCTGCCCCAATGTAATTTGCACAGAAAAAATAATGCATTCTTTGCATAAACTGGGCCCAGTCTTCAGCAGGATTGAATGAGTCAAGCTTCCCAAATAACAGCATGATGCCAGAATGCTTACCCCAACTCAAAGTCGATTGTTGCAAGCAAATTTCTTCAGGAGTGTATTTTTTTTCTCTCAGCACCACTGGAATATCTCCACAGAGGCAAGTATCCCTTCACTAAGTCACCCTTTATTTACATGTGCATAGTACTTGATGCTGGTCTGGCTTCCTCAGAGCCAGCTCTCATAGTGAACAGAACTTCTGACACTCCTGTTTATATCTGTCAGCCAGGGATCCCTATCAGACCAGGTTAACAGCCTCAATCAGGGAACTCATTCTATGAGGCCCAGCTGGGTGACCTTGTTGTACTCACTACACACATGTGTTGATGAAGATTGGTTTATTTCAGCTAGAATTAACCAGAGATTATCGTCAAGGTACTTTGCTAGTCAGTAATGATGCTCATGTGGTTCTGAAACTGAGAACTTGTCGGGTTGCTAAGGTGAAAAAGACGTGTCTCATGCTGGTCAAGGCCTACACTAACAAGGATTGGTTCATTGTCAATCTATAAATAGGGCTGCATGGTTCCTACGGTAACAAAGAGTAATATATGACAATATAAATTGAAGCCTGAATGAGTTCCGAGCTAATTGGGCCTTGTCTCATGCCAGTTTAAAAATAGGCCTACATGGTTGCTGAGGTGAAGAAGCCTGATTTAACACCTCTCTATAGCAAGGCCTCTTTGGTTGCTAAGTTGACAAAAGTTGCTTTAATGCCAGTCTATAATAAGCCTTCTACCGTTTCTCAGCTAATGAGGGAGAGCTGGTGTAGTAGGAAGTCTATACTTAGGCCAATGTTAGTCCTTACATAACAAGCCGCTGGTTTAGTGCCAGACCTTTTTAAGAAATCTCTGCGGTTGTTAAGCTGATGATTAGGGCTGAAGTTTTTAAATATTTTTGGGGAGGTGGGAGGGAAGGAGATTTGGTGCCTGCAGCTGGTGGATCCCTGGCCATGCAATGAGATGAATTTAAATTTTCTAAATGAAACACGGGTTTAAGTGTGAGGAAAAATTCACATCCACAGCTGCCACTACATGGAAACCTTGAAAGCACATTAAAGAGCTTTTTGGAGCAGCTGCCCATATATTTATTGATGCACCGTAACACTTTTGTGAATCTATGATTCATTCAATATCCTGGATGGAGTCAAGGTTGAAAACAGCAGGAGTGGAGACAATGCAAGTCTAGTCGTGGCTTGCTTTGGAATGGAAGTACTCAAATGTCAACTGAGGCCTTGCCTGTCCTCTTAGATGTGTATATTCTATGGCCACTGTTCAAAGAATGACAGGAGAGTCCCCGCTTACCTAGCCAATATTTACCCCTTAACCAATGCCATTACAAAACAGATTACCTGGCTCATCATCATGTTGCTGTCTGTAGAAGCTTACAGTATGTAAATTCACCACCAAGTCTCCAACATTACAGCGTGAGTGGCTACATTTCAAAAATTATTTCATTGGCTGTAAAGGGACTTGGGGACCCTGTTAATTCTTAGCTATGTCAGCACAGTGAGATTTATCAGCTTCACGAGAGATGGGGAGCTGTACTGCAGTGAGTTGTCACATACACGTTCCCTTCCGAATCACACACAACAGTGATTTAGACATATACTGTACCACTGTTCCTTCATTATTGCTGGGTCAATATCCTGGATCTTCCTGTCTAACAGTCTGCAACAGTTCGAGAGAAGAAGACCCATCACTGCCTTCACAAAATCAACTAGGAATGGACAATAATTATGGCCATGCTGGTGATGTTTTTTTACCCTGGACTAAGCAGATAAAAATATTTATCACCTCACACTCAATAGCTGTAACTCCTTACATCCCAACCATTCAATACCTGACATGAATCCAGTTTCATCTGAGCCCTCATCTGCAACGATGAATCAAATCGTGCAATGTGTTGCAATATCATCATACTTTTTTTAATATAAAGGCTTATGATATTCAATCTGTGTTTTGAAAAAAAGAGGTATATGAACACCTAACTGTGATGACCCATGTGCTTTGGGAGAAGCTAGTATTTTCTATTGCGTGGTATCTGCTTTAATTTTAAAGTGAAATTGAGGAGTATTCTGGAACGGTGTACGTAGACTTCCTAGTGTGCAGTTTAGTTCCAAGAAATACCCATGTGACTTGAGGTTTCCATGGAGATGAAAAGCTAAAAGGCAGAGGGCAATAGAAAGTTAATTGCAGTCGGGTTAGGTTCCAACATGTATTGTGGAAAACAGGTTCAGAAAATTGTGAGAGAAAGCAAGCAATGCTTTCTATGAATGGATCCGTTATCTGTTTATTAGTAAAAAGAGAACACACTCAGTCTCAGATCTACATTCTGAACAGATCCAAGTGTGGAAGCAGTGCTCTGAGAATAGAGCAGAGACCATGTGAGTTATACAGTTGGAAAGGACAGAAGAGCCAAAGCCAAGGACAGAAGAGCTGAAGCCAAGGGCAACAAGGTTTTGTGATTGGACATTATCCATTTGTGCTGTTTGAGCGCTGAGAGATCCCACCAGAATTTTAAGGTGTTAGAAGAAGGAATTTTGGAGAATTCAATGCAATTAGGATGGTCATGACCTGAGCGAGGAATGTTCATTGATGTAGGCTTTGTTGATGTTAAACACACTGGGGGACCTTGGATAGAATATAGCTACCAGTGAAAGCAACTCTGGGACCAAAGCTATTGAATGGGAATTGTGAGATCATACATTCTGGAAGCCAAGTTGGAAAGACTGAGATTACACACAAGGCTACATTTATCTGGAAACTGATGCAAGTGTATTTTTAACTACGTGTGCTGTAACTTTGTTGTATTGGCTAAAATTGAAGCTTACTTTTATATCTGAAATATCCTTTACCTGTTAGTTACAGATTGATTTATACTGATTTTAATTTGGAACAGCAAACATTTAAAAAAATTGGAATATTGCCAAATTTCTTTGCATTGCCTTCTTTGGGATCCTTTCTTTTATAAAGGTTATCACACTCTCCAGGGAACATGCCATTGGGCTGAATCTTACACATTTTTTTGGTGAGTGTCAGTTTTGCTGAATTTCATGCAGTATATCTCTCTGAGAAACTCAGCGAGTTTTCTCACTGGTACAATTACATTTAAAAGGCATCCGGATGGGTACATGAATAGGAAGGGTTTAGAGAGATATGGGCCAAATGCTGGCAAATGGGACTTGGGCAGATTGGAATGCCTCGTTGGCACGGATGAGTTGGATCGAATGATCTGATCCTGTGCTGTATGACTCTATAACCCTATATCTTATCAGAATTGCTTCATTATCTACCAACATTACCCTTATGCATCTCGCTCATGTGATTCTCACTCAACCCGACAAACCACCATCAGAATTGACTGGCATCTGTGGTGCCGGTGCCATTTTTAAAAGGCCATTCTGCACCCGGACTGCCCTGCGCATTTGCCCTGGACATGGCCGACAAGGAAATATTTGCGGCTCACTTTTTGGAAAGAAACTGTAGGTCCTGTTGTACGGAGTACGATTCAGACGTGGGCAGTTCTCTTCCTTTAGGCTAGCAGAGGATGTCATGGCACCAGACCACGCCAGCTTGGTCTGAAGTTAGTATCTGTGTCAGTGCAGTCTCAGCTGTCTGGAGAAATGTCCAGAACTGTAAGAGGAAGAGAACTGAACTTCTCTGCTCTGCTGGTGCAAGTGCCACCATTTTCTCTCTAATACCTTACACTTATTCTGTCTGTGCTACTGCATCTCCCGCCGACCAAGGCTCATGTTCTATCACTCTCACTATTGCCTGAAATAGCTTCTCTCACTCCCTTACCAATTAGTAGAGTCACACAACCAAGCAGTGTGTCTTGCTAGCACAGCAGTGCTCAGTCAAGGAGATGTACATCTTGTTGCACACCAGCGTGATATGCCAATCTCAAACCTGCAACAGGTGCCATCAGCTTACCTGTGGTGCAATGATAGTCTCCTTGCCTCTGGGTCAGAAAGTCCAGCTTTAAATCCTATCTGACCCTGTGGACATAACACGTCTAAAGACGTTGATTTAAAAGTATTTGAAGGCTCTTGTGATGCAGTGGTAGTGTCCCTAATCTGAGTCAGGAGGGCCAGGTTCAACTCCCACCTGCTCTAGAGGTGTGCAATGACATCTCTAAACCAGTTGGTTAGAAAGTAACTACATGACAAATTGCACATAAAGCGAGCAACTGTGTCTCAAAGCCTCAGGAAAGTGACTCTTCTTGGCTTGAACTTCCAAAGGTTGAAGTGGGGTATGCAGGGTGGAGATGTTGCTTCTGGACA
The DNA here is from genome assembly GCA_024137785.1 of Ginglymostoma cirratum. NCBI lineage: Eukaryota > Metazoa > Chordata > Chondrichthyes > Orectolobiformes > Ginglymostomatidae > Ginglymostoma > Ginglymostoma cirratum. Next base: position 13,206,575 of record JAHRHZ010000140.1, on the reverse strand, counting down.
TCTCTGCAGCATCTTGAGTGGAAACTGCTGAGGGGCTGGTGTGTGGTTCCTCTTCCAACTGCATCCTCCTGACACGATCCTGTCTCCCTGTGAGAAGTGGACACCTGGAATAGGATTAAGGCTCCCCATCCGGAAATCACTATCCTTGTGTCTTGAGTGCGAATGGCTGCGATGATGGAATGCAGGCATGTGGGCATCTCCAGCAGCCTCTGAGGGTGCTGGACCTGGATATCCATGGCACCTGCCAACTTGTCCATGGATGAAGACAGTCACACAAGCCACTGCACTGATGCAATGGGCAATGAGGGCCATTGTGTCCCACATACCTGTCTGCTGCTCCTCTACCTTCCTGTGTATGTGGGTGATGTCCCAGATTGCTGGCATCACAGGGTTATCTCCTACCTGGGGATGAGCATGTTCCTGGTTTCTCGCAGTCTTCCAAGTGCCAGTGGTCAAGGGCATTACGCCTTCTGCCAGCTGCAGAGTTGACTCTGTGAAGTCCTCACCAGATTGTCCTCCCACACTTTCTAAGCCCAAGGATCCCCCTAACGTGTCAGTATCTGGGCTGGCGGTGGGTGGAGGACACAGTTTTATTGAAGTTTCGGCACTCACATTCTCAGAGGTCCAGGAGAGGTCTTCTGGAGGAACTGGGCATTTCTCCACAGAGGTCATGGGGAGGCTAGCTGTATCTGCAAGATGTCAGAGAGAGACAGTGTCACAGCCAGTGGTTTGAATTGACGTGCAATGAATGAGATTGAAAGTGTGGTTAATGGGAGAGTGGCAATGGCATGCAGAATACTACTTCGTTGGCAGGACACAGATGTTTTTGCATCTTCCAAGGAGTGGTCCCAGTCGTCTCTTGCAAGGGTAAGTATTACCTTCTTTAGGGGGTGAGAATTTGAAACACAGGCACAACCATGCCACCACTAATTTAGGCTCGCTCTACTCTATTGTGGTATGAGCTCTTCTACAATGACAGAAAGGGGGGAATGTGTGAGATAACAGTGGATGGCATGACTATTTAATGCAATGGGAGAAAAGTGGGGTGAAGTGTCTGTAGAACTGGGGAGGCAGCATGAAGGGCATGCAGTGTTACTGGTGTGGGAGAGTGGACAGAGATGGTGACAGCAAATGGGGGAAGGTGTTCCAGGCAATAGTGAGGTGGCAGATAATGAGGGCCTTGGTGGAAGGTGCATGCAGTAGCAGAAATTGTGAGTTTAAGTTTTTTTTTATTCATGGGATGTTGCTGTCGCTAGCTGGGTCGGTATTTATTACTCATCACTGTGAAGTTGCTGATGAGCTGTCTACTTATACTGCTGCAGTCCATTTGCTGTAGGTAGAACCACAATGTCAATATGGGGGGAGTTTCAGGATTTTGCCCTAATGACACTGAAGGAACAGCAATATATTTCCAAGTTAGGATGATAAATTTCTTGGAGGGGAACTTCACAGAATTCTGGAACAGTTGTAATGTAGAAAGAGGCCATTCAGCCATTTCGTACCTTTACTGGCTTGTTAAAAGAGCATCATTAGCCAGTCCCTAACTTATGAGAAGCGGGTGTTCCCATATATTTGCTGCCCTTGTCCTTCTAGATGGTACTGTTTGGAGGGTGCTGTCTAAGCGGTCTTGGTGAATGCCATAGTGCATCTTTAGATGGTACTCTCTGCTGCTACTTAGCATCGGTGGTAGAGAGAATGAACATCGTGGATGTGGTGCCAATCAAGTGGGTAGTTTTGTCCTGAATGGTGTCAAGCTTCTTGAGTGTTGCTGAAGCTGCACTTATATAGACAATTGAAGAGTGTTCCATCAATCCTGTCAGGCTGTGAGGAATCAGAATGTAAGTTGGATTCCAAGCCTTTGGCCTGCTCTTGTAGTCACAGAAATTAGATGGCTAGTCCAGTTCAATGTCTGGTAAGTGGTAACCACCCCCAGGATGTTGATAGGAGGGATTCAGTGATAGTGATGCACTGAATTTCAGGGGGCAATAGTTAGATTCTCTCTTATTGGAGACAGTCACTAATTGGCATTTGTGTGGCCCAAATGAAGTATCAGAGAAAAGAATGTGAAACTTGCCCTGGCAGAGCAGGGAAGTTGATTGATCATCTTGCAACACAGCTGGCCATTCTTCCACAACCTATAGTTGGCACTGATCCATGTAGTGACCAGGCACCGGGCTGTCAGGGTCTAATGGTGCATCTCCTCTGCCTATTCTCAGGAATAAGATGCCTCTCCTCTGGACCACTCCATCCACCAGAATCTCCAGAGAATCACTAAGCCATATTCCCCATCCCCTCCATGTTCTGACTGTGTCCATGACTGAGCAGGGCAGCTTTGGAATGCCAGTGCTCACGCAGGTGCACAGTGGCCTTTTAATGATGGAAGTGTGTTTTGATGGATATCAGCTGAGTGATGTCTTATTCTAGGAATTCGTGTGGTGAAATGGGGCAGAAATCAGACATGAGAAATGCCGCAGGAGCATGGTTGGTAATCAATGCAATGAGTTTTGTAAGAAGTGGCAAGAAAACTGGCTAGGCCTCGTGGCCAAACTCCTGCTAAAACATACACATAGCTTGGACTTAGCCAAAAAAAACCCATAAGATTCAGCCCAAGAAGTTTTTCTGTATTAGAAAATTACCTCCGCCTCTCGAAGTAACATTTTCTGTTTCTGCCCTGCCTCAGCTGTATGCTGTAGAAGTCCAGTTCTGAGAGTTGGTATCTTGAGTGTTCCATTTTCCAATTAACTCCTGGCTGACCTCCAACCCCATAAATTTGAGGTTTTCCAAAACACAGCTGGCTGCATTCTCACTCCGAGTCCTGATTTCCCTTCAGCCTTTGGCTCATTGAATTGGTTCCCAGTTGAGCAAAATCTTAATTTAAATTTTTCATCTCTTTTTCAAAAATCCCTCCACGGTCTCATCCCTTTCTCACCCTGTTATCTCCTCCAGTCTTCTGAGCCTCCAAGATAGCTGTGCTCCCTCTGTTCTGGCCTCTTCCATATCCAGTGTTAATTCTCACCAACAGTAGCTGTGGCTTCAGCTGTCAACACCATATGCTTGGGAATACATTTTCGAACTCCCTTTCCACCTCACTTTCCTCCCTGAGGCTTTTTATAAAACCTAACTCATTGACCTAATTTTTTATCACTTATTTTAATACTCCCTTCAATGACTTGGAATTACAATCCCAGCTGATAAGAATAATGAACAACCTAGATTTGAACTGAAACCTGCCTTGATAAATGATAAGCGTTATATTTCTTTTTGTTTTCCATGGATACCAGTCACTGAACAGAGCAGTGTCATGGCTCTGTGGTTAGTACTGTTGCTCCACAGCACCAGGGACCTGGGTTCAATTCCAGTCTTGGGTGACTGTCTGTGTGGAGTTTGCTCATTCTCCCCTTGTCTGTGTGGATGTGGTCAGGTTTCCTCCCACAGTCCAAAGATATGCAGGTGAGATGGATTGGCCATGCTAAATTGCCCATAGCATCCAGGGAGGTGCAGGTTAGTTGGGTTAGCTATGGAAAATGCAGGGATATAGGGATGGGGTAGGATCCTCCTCAGAAGGTTGGTTTGGTCTCGATGGGCAGAATGGTCTGCTTCCATACTGTAGGGATTGTATGATTCTAACAAATTTACAAGAGGTTACCAATGTACTGTTAGCAAAGGAACATAAAAGTTTACTATGCAAAAGGAAAAACACAAACTATACTATACAAGATAAGAACAATTGGAATGATCTCATTGCAAGCATCAGATTCATCCTTTCTCCCTCAAGCAATATCCTTACAGACACTCAAACTTTCAATTCATTCAGTATCATTGGGTCAAAGTCTTGGAATTCCCTCCCTAATGGCATTGTGGATCTACTTACAGAACATCGACTACAGCAGTTCAAGAAGGCAGCTCACCACTACATTCTCAAGACCAACTAGGAGCATGCAATAAATGCTGGCCTAGCCAGTGATGCCCATTTCCCATAGGTGAATAATAACAACTCCAGTGAAAAGCCACTCCTAACTCCACACTGAAGCTTCTTGCCCAGCTGGCATGGCTATAATCAGTTTTCTTTCAGTAAATTGTTACATGCTTACTATCTTCTTCAGTTAATGTCTCTCCCAAGGCCCTCAACACAAAGTATGAACTTAGCTCACTATTACTTAACATAGGTTCCCTAAATTCATATCATCAATAACTGTGTAAAATGTCTTCTCTCTCTGACACCCACAACCTTCTGCTTCTGAAGTTTTCTTCTCAATGACTTCTAAGTATCTCTTGACTTGTTTCTAGCCTTCACTGCTTAACGAGTACGAGACTGCTAATAACAGCACTTCTGCAGTTACTGACCTCTTTCTCCTGCATGAACCTATTTCTGACCCTTGCTCTGTCTCTCTTATGGTTATAAAACTCAAATCAATATACTTCTCAGCAATTATCGGCCCAGGCAGCTTGCTCGTCATTTAGTTCAAATCACATGACTTCTTGTAAATGCTTTCAATGTTCAAAATAACTTTCGGCCCTTTATAAAAACATGTCACAGAAATGAAAACTAAAATCTTATTTGACAGCTATCTTGTGAAGCACATTGCGGAGTTCAACTATGTTAACAGTGCTATATAAATGTACGCTGTTGCTCTATGTATTGATTGACAAAAAACAGCACAAGTTTTCAGTTCACACATACAAGTCCCTCAACACTTCCACAGACTTCATTGCTCATGTTCTGATAAATCTTTTCATTGTAATCCTGCAAAACAAATTCAACATTTATGAAATTACTCAGCCACAAATCTGTACCTTTTACAAAATTCATGAGCTGGATGTTTTATTGTTATTCAAAATGTCAAATGTTCATCATGGAGTGCTGGCAACCTTTAATGCCCAGACCTCCAATGAGAATTACATCCGGTTTGTAATACAGGAACAGGCCATTTGGCTTGACTAGTTTATCCAGCTCCCCAGTTCACACGCTGATTTCCTGTATTTTCATTTTTCTTTGAGGTGTTAGTTAAAAAAGAGCCAGCAACATCACACTCTCTGCTCAGGATCAGAAGGCCATAGGTTTAAATCCCACTCTAGAGATTTGGAGGCCCATAATCTAGAGCGATACACCAAGAGGATGTTATAGGTGCTTTCATTTGAGACATTAAACCAAGACCCATTTGCCCTCTCAGGTGCATATAAAAAGTTATATGGTACTGCATGAGAGGAGGATGGGAGTTGTATCCAATGTCTTTTCCAGTTTTTATCTCTTAACCAAGATCAGTAAAAGCAGATTACCTAGTTAGTTCTCTCAATGCTCTTTGTGTGAAAATTACCAGCTATGTGTATTATATGCAACTACGACTAAACCTTAATAGTACTTAATTGGTGGTGATGTGAAGAGACTGAAGGATCTGGGATTGTTCTCCTTTAAGCAGAGAAGATTACAGAAAGATTTATTAGGAAGCAGTCAAGATCATGAAGGACATTTTATTCGAATAAATAAGGAGAAACTGCTGCCACCAACTGAAGAGTCCTGAGCCATAACAAACAGATTTAAGATCTTTGTCAAAAAAACACAGAGAAGGAGGCGAGTTTTGTTTTTAAAGTAGCCCTGATTTCCCTACTGATCAAGAATCTATCTCAGCCTTCATATACAAAGTACTCTGACCCCACAGTTCTTTTGAGAAGGAGTTTCAAAGACTCACAACCCTCTGAGAGAAGAAATTCCTTCTCAGACTTAAATTGATACCCCTTTATGCTGAGCTTATGCCCTCTGGTCCTAGACTCTTACATGAGGGGAAGCATCATCTCAGCATTTACCCTGTCAAGCCCCTTGGGAATCCTGTTTGTTTCAATGAGATCACCTCTCAGAGATTCTTCTAAATTTTAAATGGGTAGATTCCAACCTGTTCAGGTTTTGTTCATAAAACCATCCCTCCAATACTGGGCATCATCTGTATGAATTTTCTCTGAACTGCCACCAATGAAACAATATCTTTCCTTAAATAAGGGAACCAAAATTGCTCATAGTTTTCCAAATATGGTCTGATCAGCACCTTGTACATTTACAGTAAGACTTCCCCACTCCCCAAGCCAACCTCCTTAAATAAATTGTATCAGAGATAAAAGGTACTGCAGATGCTGGAGAATCCGAGATAACAAGGCATGGGGCTGGATGAACACAGCAGGCCAAGCAGCATCATAGGAGCAGGAAAACTTGCCTTGTTATCTCCTTAAATAAATGCCAACATTCCATTAGCGTTCTTGATTACCTGCTGCACCTGTGTGTTAGCTTTCTGGGTTTCATGCACAAACACCTCCAAGTCCCCCTCCGTTGCAGCTTTCTGCAGTTTTTCTCCATTAAATAATACTGTTCTTTTGCTCTCCCCTCCAAAATGAACAACTTCACATTTTCCCACATTAGACTCCATTTGCCAACTTGTTGCCTACTTATGTAACCTATCAATATCTCTCTCTGCAAACTGTTTGTATCCCTCTCGCAACATGCCTTTCCACCTATATTTCTGTCATATGCAAATTTGTCTACAGTTCTTTCAGTTCCTCCCTCCAAGTCATTATTACAGTGGAGGCAGATTCATTATCATACAATTGATATGAGCTTGAACCTCTAGCCCTTTCAGGGAGATTTGTGCCTGGTGTCTTTGAATGTATTTGTATCAGACTCAGCCAAAATGTCTCCGATCAACAGAATATTCTACAAGTGCTCACTGTCAGACACTCACACTCAGACTCTTGAGTCTGTTGATAGGGTAGCCATCAGCTGCTTGGAGAGGAGGAAGATTTCAACATTTGTCAATAACATAAAACTTGGCAATATTGTAAACTGTGAAGAGGATAATGAGAAATTTCAAAAAGGAGAACATTGCTGAGGCCATTTTTGGAATACTGTGTACAATTCTGGTCACCCTGCTATAGGAAGAATATTATTAAATTCAAGAGGGTTCAGATAAGATTTACCAGGATGTTGACGGAACTGGGGGGTTTCAGTTATAAGGAGAGGCTGGATAGACTGGGACTTTTTTCACTGGAGCGTAGGAAGTTGAGGGGTAACCTTGTAGAGGCTTATAAAATCATGAGGGGCATAGATAAGGTGAATAGCAAAGATCTTTTCCATAGCATGGGGGAGTTCAAAACAAGGGGGCACATTTTTAATGTGACAGGGGAAAGATTTAAAAGTGACCTGAGGGGCAACTTTTTTCACACAAAGGGTGGTTTATATGTGTCATTGCAACATTTAAAAGATATTTGGACAGGCACATGAATACGAAGGATTTAGAGGGATATGGGCCAAATGCAGGCAAGTGGGGCTTGTTTAGTTTGGGATTAGTTTAACTTGGTTGGCATGGAGAGTTGGACCGAAGGATCTGTCTCTGTGTTGTATGACTCTATGACCTAGACAGGCTCTTTAATCATTCACAGCATGTAGGCATTACTGGCTCGGCCAGCATTTATTACCCACCCATGAGTGCTGAGAAGGAAGTTTAGAGTTAATCACATTGCTGTGAGTCTGGAGTCATATTGACCAGACCAGGAAAGGATGATAGTTTCCTTCCCTGTAGGGCATTAGGGAGCCAGATGTTTTTTGCCCCCAACCATCAGCAACAGTTTCATGATCATCATTAGATTCTTCATTCCAGATTTTATTGGCTTCAAATTCCACATCTGCCATGGCAGGATTTGAACCCACAGCCACAGAACATTTCCTGGGTCTCTAGATTGATAGTCTAGTGATAATACCATTAAGTCGTGACCTACCACATGGGATGGACATATCGCAGATGAAATTTGATGCAGGCAAATGAAAGAACATAGAGAAGCAATATAAGATTCTAAAGACAATGTAGAAACAGAAATCTGGAGTGTCCACAAATTATTGAAGGTGACTCTGCAAGTTGAGAAAGTGGTTAATAAGACATTGTGGACTCTGGGCTTCATAAACAAAGGCACAGAGTACAAATTCAAGAAACCTTTAGTGAGCCTTTCTAAAACACTGGCCCCAACCACATCCAATTCTGGGCACCATACTTTAGAAAACATTTTAGAGACGGTACAGAAAATATTCATGAGAATAATTCCAGTGATGAGGGACTTCAGTTACTTGGTTAAATCGGGGGTTATTTTCAATGAAGAGAAGGCTAAAATAAGATTTAATTGATGCATTCAAAATCATGAGTGAGTCTGGACTGAGTGGATAGCTAGAAATTGTTCCCATTGGTGGAAGGGTCAAGAAACAGAGGATTACAATTTTGGGCTTTTGGCAAAAGAAGCAACATCATCATGAGAAGAAACTTTTTCACATCAGTGAGTGACTCAGATCTGGAATGACTTCTTGGGAGTGTGGTGGAGGCAGATTTAATTGTGGCTTCCTAAAAGGAATTTGACAATTCTCTGCAAGAGGAACATTTGCAGGATTACAGGGAAAGAGCAGGTGAGTGGGACTAGCATAGGTTAAATTAAGCAAATGGCCACATTCTGTGCTGTAACAATTTTATGGTTTTATGTATGCATTGGGGAAAGAAATAACTTCAAAATTAAGATTGGAACGACAAGAGACTGGGGCAAGATCTTTACACTGGAATTTCACTGGCTTCAAAACAGAGATGGCTCCTGCTTCCAAAGGTTTATGTGTAAACTTTACTGAAACTCACCAGGAATATGAAATGAAAAAGGAACTTAGATTTCAGATGATTCTCAACTCTAATCAGTAATCATGCGCAAGTTATGATTTGGGCAAATGTTGGTATTGTGGTAGTGCTGCTGGACTAGTATCCCAGACACTCAGGCTAATGCTCTGGGAGCAAGGTTTCAAATCCCACGACAGCACATTAGTGAAATTTGAATTCAATTAATAAATCTGGAATTAGAAAGAACTGATCTAATGATGGCCAGGAAACTGCTGTCAATTGTTGCAAAAACCAAGATGGTTCTCTAATGTCCAGTCGGGAAGGAAATCTGTCTCTCCCTGGTCTGGCCTACATGTATCTTCAGAACAACAGCAATGTGGCTGACTCTTAAGTGCCCTCAGAAATGGCCTAGCAGGCCATTCAATTACATCAACTGCTAGAAAATCTAAGGCAAGGAATGAACTTAATAGCCACACTGGTCCACCTGCAACCCGAGGACTTCAGCAATTCAAGACGTTAGCTCAGAATGTAGGGATGGGCAATAAATGCTGGCCCAGCCAATAACACCTATGTTTTGTTTTGTTTATTAATTTTTAATGTGATACAGCTGACCCAAATCCCTTCTCAATTCACTGAGGCATGCCCTCCCCCAGTTACATATGTTGCTCTTGATAATAGCTAGTCCATTTTCATAAGTTTTCTAAATCTGAGGAGAATATGATCACTGTTTCCCGATGATTCCTGTGCAGAACCATTTCTGCATTACAGTCCCCAGAATTAGATTCAGCAATACCCCCTCCTTTACTGATCTATGAAAATACTGACTGCACACTTTTTAGGAATTCCTTCCTCACTTCCTATTGCATTCTACAATTACCCTAGTCAATATTAGGATCACAAGAGTTGTCTATTATCACTATTCTGTATTTACTGTACTTTTCTGTAATGTGCCTGCAAATTTGTTCCTCTGGCTTCTTCCCACTGCTTGGTGGCCTAGTGTGCAATTGTCTGTGTATATCGGATCTTCATAAAATGCATCTGGGTCATGTAGAAATTACTTAGAAACATGAAACGTAGAAGATAGGAGCAGGAGGAGGCCATTCAACCCTTCCTACCTGCTCCATCATTCTTCACGATCATGGCTAATTGTCTAACTCAATAGCCTAAACCTGCTTTCTCCCCATAACCTTTGATCCCATTTGCCCCAAGTGCCATATCTAGCCACTTCTTGAATACATTCAACGTTTTGGCATCAACTACTTCCTGTATTAATGAATTCCACAGGTTCACCACTCTTTGGGTGAAGAAATGTCTCCTCATTTTTGTCCTAAATGGTTTACCCCAAATCCTCAGACTGTGACCCCAGTTTTAATAGCATTAAAGTGAAATTAAGGCCATTATGTTAATTTTCAGCTAGATAGATCTCATTCTGCACTGTTTACACACACTTACCAGTGAATTTTCATTCCCAACAAATTCCAGTCCCAATTCTACCTTGCACACATAGCTCTGTTATGAAGTGAGCATAATTGGGAACTGTCCCGCATGTGCGAGTCAGCACCTTCAGGAACTGTATCCCATTGAGAGTCACTACCTTTAGTAACTGTGTCCCAGTAAATGATTTAGTTGTCACCCCCATATGTGGGGCATGTTGAGATTACCAGATTTTGGTAAAATACCAGCACCAAATAGCCCTGAAGAGAGGCCTTTATCACCCTAATTGAGTGTTTGGCCTTTGATTTGGGTATCTGAGCTGGAGCCACGGTTACCCCTGGGAAGTCCATAACAGTTGAAATGTCCTAAAAGGCTCCTTATCATTTATCCTGTGTCCCGCAGCTCTAGGTGTGCCTGTGCCTACATAAATATACAGAAATATATCTGATGACAACATCACGTGGCTCAGCTGTGATGCTCCAACAATTCAGTACCTCACTGATAAGGTGCTGGATGGCATCCCTGGAACTGTACCCCAGCAATACTTTGGAGTGCTGGGGTTAGACTGGAGAAATCACTCTGTACTAGTAAATAATTTGATTTAAAAATAAGCTGAGCAGCTGATCAATATTAATGCAGGAGCAGGCAGCAATGAGTGAGGCAGCAACTCAGAATTTATTGAGCCTCTCAATAAGTCTTTTCTTCCAATCAAGTATCCCACTGATTTTGTTCTCCATGGGAATTGTGCTGATCCTACAGATCACTTGACCCCAACCTGTCCCCAGGGTGCTAAATAAACAAGACCCTGACAAACACAGAAAGGTCTTTTCACTTCAGCAGTAGCATATGTTTGCAGTTGCACATTGTGTAGGGAGTATTGTGTCACCAATATTGTTCCATGCTTTGTACCAGGTGCCTGCTATACCCCGCCCACAGACAATGAGCAACGTTGGCTGCAAGGCTCAGCCCAAATTTAATTATTATTCAATAAACTCAATTTAATTTAACAACTCAATCAGAGAAATGCTAACATCTGCTGCTTAGCCAAACAGCTCCTGAAATCCTGACGTGTTGTTCCCAGTGACTGCAGATAGAAATCTGTCTGTGGATTGTCACATGAGATTATTTTCAGCACTGACCCAGAGAATCTATTGACTTAAATTTTGGACAATCCCAGAAAACTTTCCAGTCAAAAGTGCATTAGCATTTGCATGTTTGCATCTTTTCTCAATCTTCAAATGAACTCTGCTGAGGGTGCAGACTGTATATCTGATGGACAGTTCCTGAAGGTGCTGACTCTCACTGAGATACACTTCCTGAAGGTGCTGACTCTCACTGTGACACAGATCCTGAGGATGCTGACTCCTACTGAGGTACCGTTTCTGAAGGTGCTGACTCTCACTGTGACACAGATCCTGAGGATGCTGACTCCCACTGGGATACCGTTCCTGAAGGTGCTGACTCTCACTGGGATACAGTTCCTGAGGGTACTGACGCTCACTGGGGAACGGTGAGCTTGAGAAACCTATCATTAGGGAAAATCCAGCCCCACTCTCACTCACCCATACAGCCTCACTTGAACACGCTTAAGACTCAGTCACACTGATACATACATACACGCAGACATTCATACACTCAGACACAAGCATTCACACATATGCACACTCACTTACACACACATATTAACAGACTCAGTGACTCACATACATTCACTCACTCACACACATTCCCTTACACACTATCCCTCGTTATGATTATGATGGGAAGATTGATTCAATCACCAAAATAGCCAATTGTGATACTGTCCACTGTGAAAGAGTTTTTAACCAGGCCTCTTTATTGAATTCAGAATAATCTATTTATTTTGGAATAAAGTTCACTTATAAAAACAAGGGGAAACTATTGGTTAACATTAAGTTATAGGCAAGGATTATATAGAATTGTAACCATTTTATTCCTAAACAACATAAAAGACAACAGACTTTGCAGAGATAACATTATTTAATTTAAATGTAAAAGAAAAATACCGCTATGGGCCAAGATTCAGAAAACAAAGGTTAGGATCTGATGACTCCTCTCAGTTAAATGGGTTTCTCACGGACAAAATCAAATTGCTGACAGCCATAGATTAATGGAAGATCTTCAGTTCAGCTCGAAATTAAGCTGGACCTAAGTCTTTGAGAAATGGTTATAGTTCAGTTTTTCGGTGTTTATAGGGTAGTCAGAGATAATAATATTTGAAAACCTTAACAAGTTCTCAGAAACATCTAGTGAAAGAAGGGAGAGACTTGCACAGCTTGGGATCTTCCTCCTTATGATCGGCTGAGTTTATGAAAACAGAACTTAAGTTCAAAAAGGGTTACTTGGCAACAATCAGCACAGAGGCTCCTATTATTTGTTCAAATTAGGATTTTCCAGCAAATTATGGCCATTACCCCATCTTCTATCATCTTAAGAACTTTGCTGGTCTTTTATCAAAAGTCAGTTGAAATTTTGTAAACAGCAGGTAAATCATAAAATACAGTTTAATAACTTTTAACCTCATTTTTCAAGAAGCCACATGGCAAAAAACCCTTTCCAGAAAGTGTCCAAACAGTCCTAGCATTTTAACTTGCTTTTAATTCTAGATATTCTTAAAACTATTGAATTCAAATGTATCCATCTGCCATGGGTCTTCTGACTTGAGAGTCAGGTTTACCCCAGGAGTGGAGGATATTGAGCAGAAAAGGAAGATTTAAAATGAAATAAATGTGCATTTCTGTAGCACCTGTCATCATCTTAGTCCATCCCACAGTGCTTCATAATCAATGAAGTATTTTAAAATGTATTCACTGATAAATTGTAGAAAATACAACAGCCCATTTGTTCACAACAGACTTTCAGAAACACAAATGTAATAATGACCAGATAATCTGTTTTGCCATGTTGATTAAGGAATGATGTCGACCAGGAAACTGGGAAGAACTCCCCTACTTCTCTTTGAAATAATGGCCATGCATCTTTTATGTTCACCTGAGAAGGCAAACAGAACCTTAGCTTACTGTTTAATCTGAAAGACATGACCTCTGAAAGTGCACTGCACCCTCAGCACTGGAATGTTTGATGGTGACAGTGTATAGTGAGCTTTGCTCTATATCTAACTCAGTGCTGTATCTGTTCTGGGTGTGTATGATGAGGACAGTGTGTAGGGAGCTTTATCTCACTGTAACTCGGTTCTGTACCTGTTCTGCGAATGTTTTGATGGGACAGTGCAGAGGGAAATATGCAAGGAAGTTAAAAAGTAAGAAAGAGATAGCAAGGGGAGCAAATGTGCAGGACTAAGCGAAAATGTGCCAGACAGCATGCAGGAGAGTGTAAACTGTAAAACACAAAAGGAAACTAATATCAAAGTGGTGTAAAGGAAAGCAGTTTGCTTGGAGACAGAGAGAGGAAGGAAGGATATATAGTATATAGGAGATTGGGAGTGAGAAAGGTAGTGATTCAGAGAGACACAGAAAGGGATCTAGTAAAGGACAAGCCATGGAAAAGTAGAGATGAACAGAGAAAATGGGAGACTAGGTTGAACGCGAAGCTGGTGGAACTGCTTTAAATTCTCCTCTTATGGAGTCAGGCTCGAAATCATTCAATCCTGGTGAGGACAGGGATTCAGGCTCCACTGACACCAGGCAGATTTATTCCAGCTGCAGATTTTCGAAAATTGACTTGTTTCATTGCAGGCGACTGCTGCCACATTACTGAGGAAGGGGAGACGGGTGGAAATGGTGATAGCAGCTCCCTCTATTATGTGATAATGTAATCAGTAGCCTGGGAAATAGCTGTGAGTAAAATGGTGATCTTGACATTTATATTAGTTGATATTGATGGTCTGTATTGCCATCACATTCATCCTTCCTCCCATTTTGAGAGTGACAGAGAAATCCTTGTTGGCTGCATTGTCAGTTAGACTTGTGGAGTGCTCATGCTGTGGCAGATAGGTAATTGAATAATTATTCTCACCTTTACTGAGACAGGAAAGGGGTGAGGCAATTACTGGAGGGGTTACCCAAGCCAATCTCCTGACACATCGCTGCTGCGATCCAGGGAAAATTGGATTTTACACAGGTTCTCCATTCTTGCGAACCGTGTATAATGGAGAGACTGAGAGAGGGAGAGAGAAAGAGAGGGCAGCGGCAGGCCCAGGGGAGGTAGAATAAGTGAACCAGCATCATCGCGAATCGGAGAGAAAATTGGAGAGAGGGAAGGTGGACGGAGAGAGAATGAGAGATAGGAGGGCAGACAATGACTGAGAGAGAGAGAGAGAGAGAGAGAGAGAGCGAGATTGTGGCCTCTTGGTCTGATTCTCTCCCCATTGGAAAATAGTTATTTTATAAAATTGTTGCAGCAATTTAAAGACCTCAATTAGATCCTCTTTAACAATCCAAACAAAAGGGACTGTAAGCCTGGTACATGCAACCTTTCCTCATAATTTAAATCTTTTAGATCCAGGAACATTCTGTTGTACCTGCATTGTTCATTTCCAAGTCTCATATTGCCCACCTGAGGAGCAGAACTGGGACTAAACCCAGTTTCTCTAGATGGGGTCAGATCAATTAGAGCATTACTTCCTCTCCTTGAGATAATGGCCAACATTCCATTAGCCTTTGTTTCCCCATTTTAAAAATGTTTTGTATCCATGAAGCACCTCTTAAGAGAATTGCTATCTGATTTCCTCACGGAGTCATTCTCTCATTCTAATTGGAAGGAATGTGAGAAATATGTGAAACTCCCTTTTGATTCACCCAGTAGTGGTGGAAGGTTGCCTTTGATAACAGGATAGAGCAGCCCAATTCACCCAGCCTGTCTTCAGTCAACTGTGTATATCACAATACATCTACCTGCCACCTTACCCAAGACCATGCCACTTCCTGGGAGAACCAAAAGCTACATGAACACCCAGCAAAATTTGGGGTAATTTGTCTCACACAGTCTTGGAGCTGGCCCTTATAATTTCAGAGGACTGTTAAGAGTCAATCACATTGCTGTGGGATTAAGAAGTCCAGTCTGGGTAATGACAGCAAATTTCTTTTTATCAGAAAGAACATTAACGAACTATTACTGCACATATGACAATCCAACAGTTTCATGGTGACTTTTACTCCAACATTTATTCAATTTCTAAATTCTCAAATTGCTGAGCTAGGATTTGTACTAATCGTCTCTGGACTTTTGGTCCAGTAACAGATGACCTGTACTATCATAGCCTATTGGCATATTTGTACTACATAGGTCACAGGTAATGTCAGAGCATGTCCCATTGTAATGCCATTTTTCCTACTGAATAGCTCAAAAACTTTAGGTGAAGGTTGATTTTAACAGAAGACAGGTCCCAGCCACTGGCTCAGATTCTCGTACTCTACAGTACACCTCCCAGGTTAAATACACGGCCATTGAGCAGCAGGTATATCAGAGATGATGGAAATGAAGAAGCCAATAGATATGGTGTTTAAGGGGTTATTTTTCTCTCATGTTCCTTTCTTACCAATGCCAAGAATGTCATTCACAATATGAACTTAAAATTTGGAACTCATCCGTAGAAAGTGATAATGAGAATCGGTGAGGATGGATTTAATATATGTTTGTTTTGTACTTGTGCTTATGATTGTCCCTTTGTATCTTCACAGGAATGGCCCAGTAAACAGATATCCAAACCCTAACAGACCATCTAGAGATTCACTAACCCAGTGCAATGCGAACAAGAGTGTGTGAGTGAGTATGAGTGTGCAAGATGGAATGCAAATGTGTAAGTCAGTGGGAGTGAAAGCATGTGCAAAAGTGAGTGTGCAAGAATGAATGAAAATGTGAGAATGAGTGGTGAGAGTGCAAGTATTAGTGTGTGTAAAAGTGAGCATATGAATAAATGAAAATACGCACGAATAAGGAGTGTATGAAAGAATGAGTGTGTCAGGGTGAGTGTACAAGATTAAGTGTAGGTGTGAGAGAGAGTATGGGTGAATGAGAGTGAGTGTGCAAGAGTGAGCATGTACATGAAAGTGAATGCATGAGTATAAGGAGTGTATGAGAGTATGTGGTGTAATAGTCAGTGTGCAAGATTTATATCATAAAGTGAGATCGTGTGCAAGGGAGTGTAAGAGTGAGAGTGAATGAGAATGTGTAAGGGTGAGATTGAATGGGAACATGTAACAGACTGAGTATGTGCGAGGGTGAAACTAACATGATTCTGAAGCTTCAACACCTCCACTCATCAATGCAAGAGTCAGCTTCAAGAATCTGAAGATGACAGATCATTCAGAGGGGAAAATAGGGCCTAGTGCATCTTCATCAGGGACAGTTTCAAAATATTGGAAGAACATGAATTAGAGCACTCTGAGCTGTTGTCAACATTAATCAAGTTGTCTCAGTGTCAACAAGCTCTGATTCTGGATTTCCAGATCCTGACTGGGGCCTACATTTGACCCACAATCCCAGGACTGACTGTGGCCTACTTCAATCCTGCACGTTCCAGGCCTAATTAACTAACCCCCTTCCTCCTCTTGTTCTGCTAATCCAGTTTATTTTCAATTCTTTACTAAAATGGAGACTTTGGCATTTATTTGAAGTTGCAAGTAGGAATATTTAGTTTGAACAGCTGAGACTGGTTGGGAGTCTGATAGAAACTTCCCCTTCATCTGTCTCCATCAGGGCTGACCTTCGACCTGCTCCTAAACCCATGGCTTAAATGTAAGCTACTCCGTGTCTTTAGTGCTGAACAGACATATTTAGTCAGTCTCCGTCAGTAGAGTGTTAATGAAATCTGGGCTGTCTGTGAGTCTGTCAGGCACTGGGTGGATATTTGATCCAGTCTCTGCTGGGTTTTTATTTTATTAAGGTATTACCAGATGCTGTTTGCATCGGCTAGTTCCAGTCACCCTGTATGAAAGCAAGCATACAATTGGCTCACCCAGACATGACGAGAAATGGTGAGGCCAAGTGTGCGTATCATGTGATCTTTGGGCATGAGCAAACAGTCCCACAATTAGTGAAGGAATTCCCTTCCAACAGATGAACGTCCCTGCAGTTGCAAGCCGCAAAAGGATGTGCTGTCAATATGTCAAACACAAGCTTATCCATTACATCTCTTCTCTTCTGGCTGTCCTTTTTATTAATTCTTACACCATTTTGGAAGTTTCACTATCAGTGGGCGTCTCTTTTCTTCTCGCACTCCCTTTCTCTGTGTCTCTGACACATTTGCTGTCTCTCTGAAACATTCTATGCCAGAGGCTCCTTCCCTCAAAAGTTGTCTTTCCACATCGGCCCTTCCTGTTGCAAATAGTGCACCCTCTGGTTCTGAAAGTCATAGATTCAACATCCACTTTAGAGACTTGGTCACATGTGCTCTAGCATGATATTCCTAGTATAGCATTGAGCGAGTGTTGCACCATGGAATATGTCCTTCTTTCAGAAGAGATGCTAAACTGAAGCCCCACTTGCCTTCTCAGATTGATGTAAAATATCCTCAGTATCGCTTAGAAGAAGAGCAAGGATGTTCCACATGGGGCCAATAATTATCCCTGAACCAACAGATTAGCTGATTATTTATCAGATTGCTGTCTGTGAGACCTTACTGTGTGCACATTGGTAGATTTGGTTCCCACATTACAATAGTGGCTATGCGTCAGAAGTATATTAATGAATATGAATCACTTTGTTACACCCTGAGGTTGTGAAAACTGCTAAAGAAATGCAAATGATTTCTTTCTAATCCAGTTCTACTGAGGGTCATCATTGCTAAACCCCTGTATAATGGTGTCTTACAAACATATATACTTTCCAGTGAGGATCATTAGCTAGTGGAATAAAAACAGAAAAAAATCTAGAGAAACTCAGCGGGTCTAGCAGCATCTGAAGGTACAAAAATAGAGTTAAGATTTTGAGTCTGGTGTGACTCTTCTTCAGAACAGCTTGTATAATTTTTTAAAGTCAGCTTTCAGGACCTAATTTCTCCTCACTGTGTCATTGCTCCCAATATGGACCACACCTCTGGCTGGTCACCCTCCTCCTTCAGAATGCCTTGCAGCTGTTCTGTGATAGTCATGACCCTGGCACCTGCGAAGAAACATACCATCCTGGAGTCATGTCTACAGACACAGAAGCGCCTGTCTACTCCCCTTGCTAAATAAATCCCCTCTCACTATTGCCCTTCTACACTTCCTCACCAATCTCCCCTCCTCACATCAAGCTGCTGGACCAACCACAGTGCCATAGCCTTGGTTCTGGCTGGCCTCCACAGAGGAGCAATCACTGTTGTCATTTTCCAAGGCTGAAATATGATTTGTAAGTGCTCTCGAGGGATCACCTCATTATTTCTTGGTTCCCTTCTTCTGTCTGGCAATTCAAATGTATCCTCACTACCTGCACTTCATTCAGCTAAGGCATGGCCATGCTATGAACATCTCAGCCTTGTGAACAAACCATTGTGCCCTCTGCTGCTGCTCAAGCTCCAAACCTCCCCACTAGAGTTCCTCTAGCTGAAGTTCCGCATGCAAACATGGTCATCCAGATGGCTAGAAGAGTTTAGGATCCCCCAAATAGTGCAAAATGTACAAATCATAGGCCTGAACTCCACAGACATAGCTTAACTCAAGAAGTTCAGAACTCCAGAACATAGCAGACTACTTGATTGACACCACATCTACAAACATTCACTCCCACTCAGTAGCAACAATGTGTACCATCTCTAAGATGCACTGCAGAATTCACCAATGATCCTTAGATAGCACCTTCCAAACCGATGTCTGCTACCATCTAGAAGGACAGGGGAAGTAGATATATGGGAATACCATCACTTCTGAGTTCCCCTCGAAGACACTCGCCATCCTGATTTGGAAATATATCACCATTTCTTCACTGTCACCAGGTCAAAATCCTGGAATTCCCTCCATAATGGCGTTGTGGGTCAACCTACAGCATGTGGACTGCAGCAATTCAAGAAGGCGGCTCACCACCACTTTCTCAAGAGCAACTATGGACTAGGAATAAATGTTGGCCCAGCCATTGGCAGCCATGCCCCAAAAGTGAATTTAAAAAATATAATATGAACCTTTTGCTTCTACTTAACCTTAGCTCCTACTTAAGTAAAGGCTAGAATAAATTTATTTTTGTTTAGGTACTAAGTCCCACATACCAGTGAGCATTTCTTTAGGGTCCTCATCTCACCCACTCCACTCAGTGATGCAGACTGCCTGTCACAGGGTTCTCACCTCATCCACTCCCTTCCCATTGTTCCACTGTGTCATACTGTTCTAATAGCTCACAGTGTTGCACTGTCTCACACTGACGCACTGTGGAACACTGTTGTTCTGTCTCACAACATTCCGCTGTCTTGCACTATTCCTCTGCCTCACACTGACTGTCTGATGTAAAATATTATTTACTGTTGCCTGCTAGCATAAAATTTGAATTTTGCTGAAAAAGGGACATATCGCTGACGCTTTTCATTCTGCACTTATTGGGATTTACACAAAAATGTCAAATTTTGAAGAATCCAATAATATATACTATTTACATTTACTATTAACACTTTAATTATTGAGAAATTTTGAACAGAAACTTTGGGCTGGAGTGCCCCGTCACTTTCAGCTCTAGCACTAATCCACGACAACATAGGAGACACTGGGCAATTTGCTTTATTTAGATATCTTCACATTTCAAACCTGCTGGCTCATATCTCTCTGGATAGTTTGATTGTAAATATGTTGCTAGGCTCAAGAGTTGTCTTTCTCATGGCTGAATTAGCTATGTCAGCTGGACAGAATCTATAGCACTAGAACGAACATCTTAGCAACACAATGACTCTTATTGTGATTTGTGTTAACATCAGTCCGTAAGTATTGCTTGTAAACTGTGCCAGTGATTCAGTTACACACAGACAGACTGACACAAATGCTGGATTCACATGGTTTTAATCAGGATAAATCAGGGCAGGATCTGGAGAGAGTGGCAGCTGAGCCTCATACCTGAGTGTCCTAGATTAATTTCTACCCTCAACTATTTGATGGAGGGATAGAAATTGGCCCTTGGACATGCCCGTTCATATTTTTGAGGCAACTGAGCACCAAAAGAATCCCAGACACAGAGACACAGAGGTATGCACACAAACACCCACACAGTTGTCAGTTTTAACATCTGCTGCACTGAACCATGGATTGGAAGCAGGAAGAGTTAAGAAGGTGAGTTAAATAGTTTTGCCATCCTTCACAGTTTATTATAAAATGCTATGGTTTGGTTGTGTCTGTGTTCAGTAAGTTGAGTTAAGACAGTGTTATTATTATAAGTTGTAATCATCTATTAAGAAATGTGTTTGTCAGGTTGTTAGTACTGCCAAGTACTGCCAAGCTGTCTAGTAAATGATCAATATTGTAAATATACAGAAGTCTTCAGGTAAAAAGGTAGGACACATTTCATGCCAGTGAGAGGATAGCATAGTATGATAATGATGTGTAAATGTTTAACTTGTTCTTCAATTTATTTTATGTATCAGTCTAGACTTTAGTTGATTTATCAGTTTTGAAGTCAGTTTGCTTTCTTGAAGAGGTTTATGGGCTCTTGGTTCCAGTCCAACTATCAAATCCTTTTAAAAATTCTTCTCATTGTTTGTTTGGTGGCTTGTAGAGTCTAACTATTTCATTACAGAGCTTTATGGGCCATTCAATAGCTTCCAACTATTTTAATAAAGCTTGTCAGTTCTGTTCATTAAGGGGATAATGGATGGGGTGGGGTTGTGAAAAGTTGGGATTGAGGATCAGGATAAGAAGGGAGGGAGGCAAGGTTCAGGATGAGAAGGGAGCTTTAAGTGGTTGGAAAGTTTAACTTAATCAATGTACTGATTACATTGGAAGCATTAGGGCAAGTTTTTTTAGAAGTGGAGGCAGGACTTCTAACCTTTTCACTTTGAACTCAAAAAATCCTCTACTTTTGTAATCTGTCTTCAGGTCACTTTGGGTGTGGACCCCTAGAAATGTCTGCCTCCTGGTAATCTCAAGACAGGGGTAAAAACAGGCCACAGGATTTACCCCGAAGTCTAGTTCATGCCTCTGACATGAAAATCCAGCCTAAGGAGCCACAAACAAGTGAACACAGAAATAAACACACACACACACACACACACACACACACACACACACACACACACGAACACACACAAACACACACAGACACACACACACACAGAAGCATATGCAGGTATATAGACATGATGAGCAGTCACAAACACATAAACACAGAGGCTCATACATGCACGCAGACACATTCAACTTTGGTCTTGAAGTGAAGTAATTCAATCCTGTATCCAGTTTGACACAGCAAGGAGTAGAAACAGCAGCTCAGGCATGCTTCTGATACGCAAATACACTTTAACAGGCATGACAGTATTTTCCTCATAACCCATCACTGATTTTAATAGATGCAGATTTATTGCAGTAATTTCTAAGATGTATTTCCTCTCCCTCCAGTTGCTGTAAGTTCCAGTCTTGCTTTCAGATCAGTGACAGTATTTAGAGATTAATCTCTGGGGTCTATCAATGCAAATTATTTATTCTCCTTATCTTTCCCACTTTCTGCCTTCCTGCTCCTGCAGGTGTCAGCAGTTCTGAGGATACTGCACTATTATCCCTATACAATACCCATGCTTTGTCAGTGAGTCCAGAGAGTTAGTTTAATGTCTTTGGATTCATGAAGTATTAAAGCCAATCCTATCCTCGTCAAAACACACAATCTTGCATTGCTCCCCATAAAGGAGGAATAAAACGAATGCTCAGTTTGGTTTCTGCCAGCGCCATTCAGTTCCTGACCTTATCACAGTCGTACTCCAAATGTGGACAAAAGAGCTGAACTCAAAAGCTGAGGTGAGAGTGATTGCTCATTTGACACATTTGACCATGTGTAGCATCAAGGAGCCCTAGCAAAACCGGAGTCAATAGAAATCAGGGTGAAAACTCTCTGCTGTTTGGAGTCATATCTGACACAAAAGAAGATTATTGTGGTTATTGGAGGTCAATTATTTCAGTCTTGGGAATCGCTGCTGTAGTTGCTTATGGAAGCATCCTAGGCCTAATATCTTTCAACTGCTTCAATGGCAATTCCTCCATCACAAGACAGAAGTGTGAATATTTTCTGATGACTGTGCAGTACTCAGTACCACTTGCATCTTTTCAGGTACTGAAGCAGCCTGTGCTAATTTGCAGTAAGACCTGAACAACACTAAAGTTTGGGCAAATACATAATCGGTAACATTTTTGCCATGTAAGTTACTAGCCATGACTATCACTAATAGACAGTGTCTAGCCAACTACCCTTGCTTCAATGATATCATCATCGCTGAAACCCCACCATCAACATCCTGGAGCTCATTGACCAGAAACTGAACTGGACTAGACATATAAATATAGTGGCTACAAGTGCAGGTCAGGGGTTAGGAATCCTGCAACAAGTAACTCGACTCCTGACTACCCAAATCCTGTCCATCACCCACAAGGCACAAGTCAGGAGCGGAAAACTCTCCAGTTGCTTGGATGAGTGCAGCCCCAACAGTATGGTGGAGCAATCATAAATAAACTGAACAGTGCAATAATGGACGCCACAGAACAGAGAAAAATTAGACAGGATATTAATAAGACAATGGGAGAATGTCCTGTTTTTCCTTGAACGTTATCATATTATTTGTAACATTTACTTTTGAAGGCATACGGGGTGCTACCTAAGATTTAATTTATGTTTTGTTCACCTGTGGGACGTGGGCACTGCTGTCTAGGCCAGCATATATTGCCCAAATACTGAGAGGCTTGCTAGGGTAGATAAGAGTCAACCATGTTGTTGTAGGGTTGGAGTCACATGTAGACCAGATCATGCGAGGATGGCAGATTCCCTTCCATAAAATGTTATTAGAGAGCCAGATGGGTTTTTACAACAATTGACAATGCTTACATGCTTATCATTAGGTTAGCCATTAATTCCAGATTCTTTTATTAGATTCAAATTTTACCACGCGGTATGCAAACCATTATCTCCTGACACTAACCTTGGGTTTGGGATTACTGGGTCCAGTAACATTGCCACTAAACCACCCCTCCCTCTAAGCACTGCCTGGCTGTGGATCTTTGACTTTTTTGACACTACCATTTTCCCCTAACACTTCTCCAGCAACTGCCAGCTGGATGGGACATCTCTCTTACGATTTTGCTCTCACCTAACTGATTATAGACTGAGATCAACAGCAATGGCTCCTTCTCCAGTTCCCTCACTGTTTACCTCTAATTTCTCATTTCTGTTTCTCATCAATGTCCCAGTCCTGGCAATATCAGCTGAAACGCACAACACAAGTTGATAATACTCAGCTCTGCCTCACCACCACGTTTACAGACGGACGTTTAATAGGTCAAATTGCTGGTTCAAATTCCAGTATTGTCTGAGCAGAAACATTCACTAAACAAATTTTTGTCACCTCTTTAATAGCTCTGGGCCACATTATGTTTGATGATTGCTTCTCTGAATTGTCTTGGGATGTTTCATTCAGGTTCTCGGATTTTAACAAAGCAATGATGTTGGAGCTGACATTGCACTGAAGTTTCCGTCCACAGCCTCAACTTCTCATTTGGGGCTTGAGCAACGGCATATTTGTACTCTGTGCACTATCAGCTGAATAAAACTGACATGAGGTTAGGAACAGAAACACTGATTGATTTTTCCCATTCTTAGCTATTGGATTAACCTCTGGACCCCAGACTGAGAGTACTGATCCTGCAAAGTTCTTGAAACCTATCACTGGTCAAATGCTCACAAATGTACAGCAATATAATATAAAAATTTTCTAGTCACCCTGTTCAGAGATATTCTTACCTATCTCTGGAGTAGGGTGAACTTCCTGGCTCATAGGTAGGGACACTACCACTGCACCACAAAATCTCTAAAGCAGAGTGTTTTTTGATATTTTTTAGTCAACCTGTTTAGAGATGTTATTAAAAGGCTCTGAGGGGCTTGAACTTGGAACTCAGTTCGGAGGTAGGGACACTACCACTGTACCACAATAGCCCACCCTCATATATACTAAGATTGCTGTGCTCGATAGTAGACACTGAGACTGCAAGTCTGTAACAAACACAAGGACTGCTAGAATCTATGACGAACATAGGGACTGCTAGTCTATAACAGTTACAGAAACTGGTATTCTCCATACATTCTCTATATGTGAGAGCTGTAATTCTCTATCAATTTACACAGCAACAGCTTTTCTCTATAACATACACAAGAGGTGTTATTCATTACAAAATGTACAACAGGTTGCTATTCTCTATATTATACACAGATGCCGCTATTTTCTATAATATACACCAGAATTGTATTTTCAAAAATATACCTAGGGCTGCTCGGCCCTTTAATACATGCTGGGACTGTTATTTTCTATAATATATACAAGGGCTTCTATTCTTTATAAGACTGCCATGCCATGGATCATATCCCAGATAACTCCGAACCCATCGAATTTTAATTACAGAAGTTTTTTTTTAGAAATAAAGATATACTGCAAAATATTGACTGCACCAGTAAATTCAGCGGTTGACTGGAGAGAGAAGGAGAGATTCTGGAATTTCACAAGGTGTTAAAGAGAGAGAAAATGCCCTGCAAACTGAAGTTGTAATCTTTTGGGAGCATTTCAGTCTGTGAATAGGATGGTTAAAAATATACTGCCATCTAGGCAAGAAACAAAATGGCATTTTCTCCCTTTCAAGAATACACAGGACAGGGGTTCAAACTGAGCTTCAACCCTGGTCTGCATGTGTTAGTGGCTTAATGTTTAGTCTATAGAGTAGTGTGCTTTAAAGGTCACAACACTGCAAACAGCCATTTAAACATCCTTGCATTGCAGGTAAAGCAAAAGGATAAGACTCTTTCATTCTGAGTATCACCATTCAGCCACTATCAACTTGGTGAAGCTACCAAACTGGACTACTTGCATCCCAAACGGCATGAGCAGCGAGTGATAGACTAAGCAATCCCACAACCAACGGATGAGATCTAAATTTTGCAGTCCCGCCACATCCAGTCATGAAATGATGGTGGACAATTAACCAACTCACTGTCGAAGAAAGCTCCACAAATATCCCCTTCTTCAATGATGGAAGAGCTCAGCACATTAGTGCAAAAGACAAAGTTGAAGCATTCGCAGCAATTTTCAGTCATAAGTGCTGAGTGGATGATCCATCTCCGCCTCCTCCAGTGGTCCCCAACATTAAAGATGCCAGTCTTCAGCCAATTTGATTCATGCCACATGACATCAAGAAATGGTTGGAGGCACTGGATGCTGCAAATGGGCTATTGGCCATGACAACATTTCAGCAACAGTACTGAAGACTTGTGCTCCACAACTTGCCGCTCCCCTAGCCCTGCTGTTCCAGTACAGCTACAACATTACATCTACTCAACAATGTGGAAAATTGCCCGGCATGTCCTGTACACTAAAAGCAGGATAAATCCAACCCAGCAATTACCGCTCCATCAATCTACTCCCAATCTTCAGTAAAGTGATGGAAGGTGTCAACAGCACTATCAAGCTGCACCTGCTCAGCAATAATCTGCTCAGTGATGCCCAGTTTGGGTTCCGCCAGGGCCATTCAGCTCCTGACCTCATTACAGCCTTGGTTCAAACATGGATAAAACAGCTGTATTCCAAAGGTGAAGTGAGAGTGAGAGGGTTAGGGAAGTGAATGCTGGGTAGCCAGCTATGACAACGCCCTATGAGTGAATGAAAAGAAGAATCAACCTATTGAGCCAAGAATCTCAAAATCAACTGTTTGACTACCAATGTTGACGCTACTGGTGCGAAGGTCACAACTTCCAACTATCCAATCTTTATGAGCAATTGTTCAAAAGACCAATTAGTCAATCTTTTTTTAAAATAAATACTTTTTTGGTCCTCATCTCTTACTTCTAATTTGTGCATATGTGTGTTACATTACAAATTTTTCTTGCATTTAATGATTAATAAATTAATTATTTTTGTTCAGAAAGTCTGGTTAAATCAGCTTCTTTTAAAATATAACTTCATTTGGGTCTAGAAGAAAGGTATCTACAAGAAATGGGAATCTTTTAAAGTCACCTTTGTTGCAAACAATCAAGGGCACAGATGAGTAACTAATGGCAGCCAGCCGACCCTTCCTCACTCATTTGAGGGCATTTCATCTGAAATTAACAAATTGGGGAAGCAACCGCCAGGAACTGTCACAGCAGTAGGAGCAGCAATTCTCTGTAATATACACAAGGGCCACAATTCTCTAGAATATACACAGGGGCTGCCATTCTCTTTAATACACTACACACTGGGGGCCACCCTACAATGTACACAAGGATTACTATTTGCTATAATATCTAAAGCTTATTCTCTATGATGTTGATAGGGACTGCTATCCTCTATATCTCAGGAGCTGCTATTCTCTATACTATATGCAGGGGCTGTTATTCTCTGGACATCTGTTAAACAGGTAGCCAGGATTTGAAAATTGGAGCTTAGCCGTCAGCTATCTCATGGGCACTCAAAGGTATTGATGCCAGATGAATACTTGTAAATGAGTGCTTTAAACCAGTGCATGGATCCCATCATGAACAAGGGCTCATACAACCTGTGTTAAAATGGCAGAGATTATATAGCTATAACTCCATCTAGTCACACTGGCTTTTCAAAGGCCTAATGATAGATTCTTAAATGGGATCACAATTATAGACATTGGTATCTCTGTGTATGTTATAAAGAATAGCACCTCCATAAAGAGTCCCATGAACATACCCTCCTGACAGTAAAATACTAATTCTGGCTGCTGTCAGCCTGGGCTTACCCTAACACACTCCTGCTCCAACCCTTGGCACTTGTGTGGGGATTTGGGAGACAGCCGGAATTTCTCACGATCCCTTGGATGTTACGTTGTATCCAAGTGCCCAATGAGGCCTGGTGCAGAATCCAGCAGCCTCAGACCAGCTACTGTTCCAGTGATTTTATGCCTGGTTTGGCTGCAAGTCCACTTAGAAATTACATGGGCTCATAGCATGAGTAAACATTCAGCCTACAGGCAGTTCTCCTATAATGCGATAGTTGCATGACCTTGCGCTATGGAAAATCACCATAGGAAATCGCATTATAGGGAAATCGCTATAGAAATCGCTATACCTGTGCAACAGACTGTTCATGTTATACAAACAGTGTCCACTATTCATCAAATTGGGATTCATCATTTCTGAAGAAGGGTCTCGACCCGAAACGTCAGCTTTCCTGCTCCTCTGATGCTGCTTGGCCTGCTGTGTTCATCCAGCTCTACACCGTGTTATCTCCACTATTCATCAATCGTGTTACAGCCAGTTCGTGTTAACGAAACATGTGTTATACCAGAACTACATGTATGGTGACCATGGTCTTTGCAAGAGCAACTCAATCCACCCCACACCCCTCATGTTCCCCTTAACTTTTGTTTCTATTCAAATAATTATCCATTTGTGAGGCCTTAGCTGGCCTTGAGAAGATGTCAGTGAGCTGCTATGATGATACTATGTGGTGACCTGCCTTCACCATACTTTTAGACAGTATTTTCCAGATCCTTACCATTTGCTGCCTCCACATTGCCAAATGACACACTCACCTGCAATCAATGTCCTTTGTTTCTTGATTCTGCCACCAATGGGAACAGTTTCTATCTCCTCTGACCAGGCCCCTTCCATTATGTAAAATGGATATTTGGTCCAACTATTCAATACAATACTTACGTTCATAATATTCCTCTCACCCTAATTCCGTTCACTTTATTTATCGCATCTGTCTAGTCCATTCCCGTCCACACATATATATCAATATCAAAATTTTCCTCAAAGGCATCAGTGTTATACCTCTCGTCCACTCCACATGACATCAAATTTCACATTCTAACGATTGAGGTGGCCTATAGCTCAGTCTCCATCCTGAGACTTGTGCTCTTGGAAAAGGAGATGAAAGTGAGAAAAATCTGAAATTTCCTCCCAAGATATTGGGCTCAGCTGGGAAGAATCATGGGATGCATATTCTTCTCATGTACATCTTCGCTCTTTGAAATCTGTACAAATAGTACTGACCACAGAGAGGTGACAGAACTAGACAAAGAACTAGATCCCTTCTGATAAAGCACTTGTGTTTTGCCACCAATCTCCCTTGCAAAATAAAAAATAATGAAGCCAATCCACTGGGCTCCCATAGCACTTCTCCCACATGCTGCGAGCATAACTAAGTAAGATCAAACATTTGTCGTGTAGCTAGGGCAAAGAAAAAGGCTGAACATCAGATCTAGAAGCTCCTAACCCTCAGTTTGCAGTCTCTGTGGGCTTTGGCCAATCTGTAAAGACCCTTGAGTGGGCGGGTAACCTATGGATCAGAGTTTTCAGAAACCTTGTCACGGTGTAAAGCGTGACTGAGCAATTAGAGCCGGCAACTGGACACTAGGTTTGATCAACCGCTTTATGCAGGCTCCTGTTTCCTGCCTGGTGAAGGGTCTTTTAATTTGATTTTTGCTTCTCTCTGATATTCCGACTTGCTAGAATGTCACGAATTTCTGTAATTATTGCTTAATGGGCTGCAGCAGTCTAGACCAATGGAAATAATATGTCAATTCTTTCCTGAGGTTGGCCGGTGGGGGAAGGGAAGCGTGTTCATAGATCATTCCCTTCCCCCACCCCCTACTCCACACGCATAGATTCACTCACCTTATTCAGTCTCAATAAGTCTGTTTCCTACAACCTTGTTAAAAGTAGCCTCAGGACTGTTTTTTCCAAGGGTTACCTCAGGATACTAGCCTCGCATCTTGCTCCATACTTAAGTGAAGTGTGTGTCCAGAACTGTGCTGCTCCTAGGAGGTGAATGCGCCTCAAAACTCACATCTCACTCCTCTGTTCTACTTCAGGTCAGACTATCTCAGGCTCGTGGTTACGCTGTCTTGGGAAGAATGTTACATTTTGGTCTCACAATCTCTGATTTGGGATGTGGCTATTCATCACCTTGAGCCTACTGTAACATTCTATTAGATAATGATTGAACTGTCACTCAACTTGCGTATACCATAACCACCAGAATCTATTAATTTTAGCCAAACATGGGAACACCAAACACCAAACACACACACACTATCTCCAAAGCAGCACAACATAGAACATAGAGCATACAACATGACAGTGCAGTGCAGTACAGGCCCTTCGGCCCTCGATGTTGCGCCGACCTGTGAAACCAATCTGAAGCCCATTTAACCTACACTATTCCATTATCATCCATATGTTTATTCAATGACCATTTAAATGCCCTTAAAGTTGGCAAGTCTACTAATGTTGCAGGCAGGGCATTCCACGCCTTTACTACTCTCTGATTAGAGAACCTACCTCCTACATCTGTCCTATATCTTTCACCCCTCAATTTAAAGCTACGTCCCCTTGTGCTAGCCATCACCATCCAAGGAAAAAGGTTCTCACTGTCCACCCTATCTAATCCTCTGGTCATCTTGTATGTCTCTATTAAGTCACCTCTTAACTTTCTTCTCTCTAATGAAAACAGCATCAAGTCCCTCAGCCTTTCCTCATAAGACCTTTCCTCTAGACCAGGCAACATCCTGGTAAATCTCCTCTGCACCCTTTCCAATGCTTGCACATCCTTCCTTTAATGTGGCGACCAGAACTGCACGCAATACTCCAAGAGCGGCCGCACCAGAGTTTTGTACAGCTGCAACATGACCTCATGGCTCCGAAACTCAATCCCTCTACCAATAAAACCTAACACTCCATACGCCTTCTTAACAACCCTATCAACCTGGGTGGCAACTTTCAGGTATCTATGCACATGGACACCGAGATCTCTCTGCTCGTCCACACTACCAAGAATCTTACCATTAGCCCAGTACTCTGTATTCCTGTTACTCCTTCCAGAGTGAATCTCCTCACACTTTTCCACATTAAACTCCATTTGCCGCCTCTCAGCCCAGCTCTGCAACTTATCTATGTCCCTCTGTAACCTGCAACATTCTTCCACACTACCCACGACTCCACCGACTTTAGTGTCATCCGCAAATTTACTAACCCATCCTTCTACGCCCTCATCCAGATTATTTATAAAAATGACAAACAGCAGTGGCCCCAAAACAGATCCCCGCAGTACACCACTAGTAACTGAACTCCAAGATGAACATTTCCCATCAACTACCACCCTCTGTCTTCTTACAGCTAGCCAATTTCAGATCCAAACTGCTAAATCACCCTCAATCCCATGCCTCCGTATTTTCTGCAATAGCCTACCGTGGGGAACCTTATCAAATGCTTTACTGGAATCCATATACACCACATCATCCACTTTACCCTCATCCACCAGTTTGGTCACCTTCTCAAAGAACTCAATAAGGTTTGTGAGGCACAACCTACCCTTCACAAAACCGTGTTGACTACCCCTAATCAATTTATTCCTTTCTAGATGATGATAAATCCTATCTCTTATAATCCTTTCCAACACTTTACCCACAACCGAAGGCTCACTGGTCTATAATTACCAGGATTGTCTCTACTCCCCTTCTTGAACAAGGGGACAACATTTGCTATCCTCCAGTCTTCTGGTACTATTCCTGTAGACAATGACGACATAAAGATCAAAGCCAAAGGCTCTGCAATCTCCTCCCTAGCTTCCCAGAGAATCCTAGGATAAATCCCATCCGGCCCAGGGGACTTATCTATTTTCACACTTTCCAGAATTGCTAACACCTCCTCCTTATGAACCTCAATCCCGTCTAGTCTAATTGCCTGTATCTCAGTAATCACCTCGACAACATTGTCTTTTCCTGTGTGAATACTGACGAAAAATATTCATTTAGCACCTCTCCTATCTCTTCGGACTCCATGCACAACTTCCCATTACTGTCCTTGACTGGCCCTAATCTTACTCTAGTCATTCTCTTGTCCTGACTTACCTATAGAAAGCTTTAGGGTTTTCCTTGATCCTACCTGCCAAAGACTTCTCATGTCCCCTCCTGGCTCTTCTTAGCTCTCTCTTTGGCTCCTTCCTGGCTAACTTGTAACTCTCAAGCGCCCTAACTGAGCCTTCACGCCTCATCTTTACATAAGCCTCCTTCTTCCTCTTGACAAGAGATTCAACTTCTCTAGTAAACCATGGTTCCCTTGCTCAACCACTTCCTCCCTGCCTGACAGGTACATACTTATCAAGGACACGCAGTAGCTGTTCCTTGAACAAGCTCCACATTTCAATTGTGCCCAGCCCCTGCAGTTTCCTTCCCCATCCTATGCATCCTAAATCTTGCCTAACTGCCTCATAATTGCCTTTCCCCCAGCTATAACTCTTGCCCTGCGGTATATACCTATCCCTTTCCATCGCTAAAGTAAACGTAACCAAATTGTGGTCAATATCACAAAGTGTTCACCTATCTCCAAATCTAACACCTGGCCTGGTTCATTACCCAGTACCAAATCTAATGTGGCCTCGCCTCTTGTTGGCCTATCTATATAGTGTGTCAGGAAACCCTCCTACATACATTGGACAAAGACTGACCCATCTAAAATACTCGAACTATAGTGTTTCCAGTCAATATTTGGAAAGTTAAAGCCCCCATAACAACTACCCTGTTACTTTCGCTCCTATCCAGAATCATCTTTGCAATCCTTTCCTCTACATCTCTGGAACTTTTTGGAGGCCTATAGAAAACTCCCAACAGGGTGACCTCTCCTTTCCTGTTTCTAACCTCAGCCCATATTACCTCAGTAGACGAGTCCTCATCAAATGTCCTTTCTGCCACCGTAATACCGTCCTTGACTAACAATGCCACACCTCCCCTCTTTTACCACCTTCTCTGATCTTACTGAAACATCTAAACCCCAGAACCTGCAACAACCATTCCTGTCCCTGCTCTATCCAAGTCTCCGAAATGGCCACAACATCGAAGTCCCAGGTACCAACCCATGTTGCAAGTTCACCCACCTTATTCCAGATGCTCCTGGCATTGAAGTTGACACACTTCAAACCACCTTCCTGCCTGGCTGTACACTCTTGCGACCTTGAAACCTTATTCATGACCTCACTACTCTCAACCTCCTGTACATTGGAGCTACAATTCAGGTTCCCACCCCCCTGCTGAATTAGTTTAAACCCTCCCAAAAAGCATTAGCAAATTTCCCCCCAGGATATTGGTACCCCTCTGGTTCAGGTGTAGACCATCCCGTTTGTAGAGGTCCCACCTACCCCAGAATGAGCCCCAATTATCCAGATATCTGAATCCCTCCCTCCTGCACCATCCCTGTAGCCACGTGTTCAACTGCTCTCTCTCCCTATTCCTCGCCTCGCTAGCACGTGGCACGGGTAACAAACCAGAGATAACAACTCTCTTTGTTCTAGCTCTAAGCTTCCATCCTAGCTCCTTAAAATTCTGCCTTACATTCCCATCCCTTTTCCTACCTATGTTGTTGGTGCCTATGTGGACCACGACTTGGGGCTGCACCCCCTCCCCCTTAAGGATCCCGAAAACACGATCCGAGACATCACAGACCCTGGCACCTGGGAGGAAACACACCAACCGCGAGTATCTCTCGTTCCCACACAATCTCCTATCTGTCCCCCTAACTATGGAGTCCCCAATGACTAATGCTCTCCTCCTCTCCCCCCTTCCCTTCTGAGCAACGGGGACAGACTCTGTGCCAGAGACCTGTACCCCATGGCTTACCCCTGGTAAGTCGTCGCCCACAACAGTATCCAAAATGGTAGACTTGTTATTGAGGGGAATGGCCACAGGGGATCCCTGCACTGTCTGCCTGTTCCCTTTCCATCCCTTGACTGTAACCCATCCACCTTTTTCCTGTACCTGAGGTGTGACTACCTCTCAATTACTCCTCTCAATTACACCCTCAGCCTCCTGAATGATCCGAAGTTCATCCAGCTCCAGCTCCAGTTCCCTAATGCGGTTTCCGAGGAACTGGAGTTGGGTGCACTTCCTGCAGATGAAGTCAGTGGGGACACTAGTGGTGACCCTTACCTCCCACATTCTACAGGAGGAGCTAATCCATTTTGGTGCTTATGTTTCACTGGAGCCTCCTTCCAAAGCATCCATGGAGAGAGATCAAGCTAACGTTTTGAGCCTAAATGACTCTTCATCTGACTGACCTGCTGTGATCTCCAGCATTTATTGCTTTCAGATTCCAGCATATGCAGTAATTTGCTCCCCTCACATACCTGTCTAGTTTCCCCTTAAATACATCATGCGGGATTTTATATGCATCTTAGTGATGTCGGCTCTGGTGAGATCTGTGTTAGGATTGGGTGCTAAGTGCAGGGAGGCCCATTTTGACATTGAGAATCTTCTTGGTTCAAGTTCTATGTTTTTCACAAATAATGTGGTGAGATTCTTGCAAGACAGCAACGAGATGCGAACTGATAGAAATTAATGTTTGTTAGAACACCTTCTTCATGACACAATTTGTTTCATTAATGTTCAGTCTCCAACCTACCAAACTTGCCAAACATGTTATACATCGGGAGAATATGACAAGGAAACCAGGGAAGGATTCAGCTTTCCTCTTGTTCTGAACAGCCTTCATGTTGGAAATCAGGCAACAACATCTCAGGGCACAGTCGATAGTCACTGGCCACACACACGCCACATCCACAGACATTGGCATCTGACATGTGTCAGCATCTAAGAACATTCATGGCACATCTCCAAACCTCTTACAGGATGCTTCTGCACCTCAGGCTGCATCAGAACTTTCATTGCACTGCTACAGTGAGGACACTGTGCATTCAGGACATGCATCCAGCTATTGGACTAGACCAGGCTGCATCTTTGGGCATTTCATATTCTGACATTACACTCACATTCTCTAAGCCTACCTAGATGCTAAGAACATTCAATCATTGCATTTCCTTGCTTTGCCTTTTTGCACTTTGCCCTTCAACCAGATACTGGGCTCATGTTGCTACTGTCCTGCTGTGCTATTTAGCACAGACACAAAGCCAGGAAGCTTGTCATAGTTGTCAGCAAGGCAAGGGGAATATCTTTTGCTCAGGATATGCTGGCACAGTAAATCAAGGGCAGCCTCTGGACCCAGTCCAGGTGGTAAGAGTTAGGACTGCTTCTGATGAGGAGCTGAATGACGGGCAGTGCAACACCCAACTTGACTCTTTTTGCCCTATTTTGGGCTGTATTTCACCTGGAATGAAAATGTTGCAGGTATTACGAGAGATGAAAGCAAGTGGGACAGCAGTGACTTTTCGTGAAGGGTGGAGAGGTGTTTTGAGTGAGTGAGTAGGCAGCAATGAGGGCATGGTGGGTTAGTGGTATTGGGGATTGGGGTGGGCAACAGCAAGTGAAGAAGATGTTGCAGATAATAGTAAGACTGGTGGAGCATTAGCCATGATGGGAGGTGGGCACACAGATGACTGAATATGAGGTATTGAAGAGAAGATGATGGCACCTACTTTGGTGGAGTGGAGAAGGTCATTGACCTTCTTCCTACAGTGTTGTGCATTACTCTAGATGGCTGAGATAGCACTGACCCAAGTGGCAAGCTTGGACCAGGTTGGCATAGCCTGGTGTAATGACCTTCACTGCTGGTCCTGTGGAGGCGTAAGTCTCTCATTGGTACTACCCTGTGTATCAGGACATCCAAGTTTCTGCCTGAAGCAGAGCACCAACTTTCCCTTGTCTGCCATATCCAGGGCAAATGTCAGGAACTACACAGGGCAACTCAAGACTGGCAGTGCTTATCCAGAATCACAACAGGCTTTCAAAGATAGCGCAAGTGCAAGGGATACCTGTTTTTCTGCAGATAATCAGTGAGTGGCATGTTGTTCCAGGACTGGTGTGTGGCCAGAATCAGACAAGAGATACACTAGAGGGTCAAAGTAGGTAGTTAATGAGGTGAGTTTGAAAAGATAGTTGAGAAAACCTGCTCAGCCTTGTGGTGAAAAACCATTAAAAAATCTCACATAACTTGGACTTAACCAAAAGAAAAAGATTTGGCGCATCTGGACTATTCACCTTCTATACAAGTCACAAGATCCACATTCCTACCACTTGTTGGGTGAAGAAGTTTCTATTGAATTCTCTTTCCTTTGTGACTATCTTATAATAACGGTTTCTTGTTATGCTGTTCTCCACAAGTGGAAACATTCTCTCTGCAGCTACTCTATCAAAACGCCTCATAATGGTAGACCCTTCAAAAGTTACTGCCGGCCTTTCCTTTCCAAGTGCCAAGAGACGCAGTACATCAATCCTTTCCTGATGTGTACATCCATACATTTCCCGCATCATTTTGCAAATCTTCTTCGTATCCTAACCAATGTCTTTTTTTATAATTTGATGATCAGAGTCGCACTCAGCATCTAGCTGCATTTAATTAGTCACTCTTTATAATGTAATCCCCAAACCGGGTATTATTCTAGTGAATCTGTGCCGTATCCCATCTATGAAGTGGGACCAGTAGAAAAGAAGTAAACTACAGAAGTAAACTACAGAAGTAAACAGTTTCTATATGTAGAAATGTTGATGCTAAACACAAATAAATGATGTTGAATATATACAAGATACTGCTTCCTGAATAGCTGCATTATTGTTCAAAGTTCTGGGTTTGTCATTGCTTGAAGGATACCAAACTCTTGGCATCCTCTGGGGAACAAATAGTACTGAGGGACTCTACACTGATGTATTTGACCCTTCACCTCAGCAGGAAAGTCAGACAATATCATTGGCTAAAAGCACTTATTGTAATGGACTCAGTTAACGACCAGTCTGTTTGTAAATCTTCTCAATGACTGCGACAAAAGTTTAGAATTGGAGACATAAAGTTGTAAATAAACTTTTCTCATGTTTGATATGGAACATTTAAAGACAAAATCCAGCTCAGATTTCTGAAGTGTCAGTCTGCAGGGATTCATAAGTGTGCAGGCGCAGCGACAGTCAATATAAACTGTCATTACCAGCACAACACAAAGGCCGTTCATCACTAGGAATTACTGGCTTCACATCAAAAGAAGGTCTATTTCTAAGCTGCACCTGTGACCTGTGAATATCACCCTGAGATGGAACACTTACAAAGTGAGTGGGGATTGAAACACAAGAGGATAGTCTGTACACAGTCTGTGAGAGCGTGATCTAGAATGGGTACAAAATATCAGCAACATACAAATTATGAGCTGTAATGTGCCATTCAGCCCCTCTAGTCTGCTCCGCCATTTAATAACATCATGGCTGATCTGATTGGGGCCTCAACTTCACATTGCCACCTACTTTGATAATTTTTGACTTCCTTGATAGTCATGAATTTATCTAGCTCTGCTTTAAATGTATTCGCTGAACCCACCTCTGTGCTCTCTGGGGAAGATAGTACCAAAAGACTCACAAATCTCAGAGAAAAAAAATATTTCTAATCAATTTTCCCTCTGAAATGCATGATCATTCAGCCACTCGAAGGGTTCAAGAACTTAAATTGGTGTGCATATGCATTGACCTCAGAGGTCCACGCACTGGCAATATACGTTACAGGGAATCAAGCTCCAATCTCCATCTTAAATTGAGACCCTCCACTTGTAAAGTGTGTCCCCTATTTCCAGTCTCTCTCACAATTGGAGATATTGTTTTGGCACTCACACTATCGAGTCCCCTCAAGATCCTATATGTTTCAATAAGATCATCTTTCATCCTTCTAATCTTCAATGAATGCAAGCTCAGCCTGTCCAATCTTTCCTCATAAGATATTGTCCCACACTAAGTATCAGTTTTGTCTGAGTTTCCTGCTGAGGTGAAGGGTCAAATACATCAGTGTAGAGTCCCTCAGTACTATTTGTTCCCCAGAGGGTGCCAAGAGATTGGTATCCTTCTAGGGAAGTTTCTCTAAACTTCTATCATATTTACATCCTTCTTAAATAAGGAGACCAAAACCATACACAGTGCTCTAGATGTCTCAGCAACATTCGACACAATTGTAGTAAAGCATATTGACTTTGTTTATTCCACACCCCTTCCTAAGTATTTGCTTTACTTTGTCACTGTTGTAATGTGGCATAAGCAGCCAATTTGAGAAAACAAGATCCCACAACAAACAATGCAATAGTAATTTCACATGACCTTTTGCATCTGAGCACCTCAGCTGCAAGATTTTACCTCTGACAGCTCAGCAGTTCCTCAGCATCTCATTAATGTGGGAGGATATATTATGCGCTCAAACTGCTGGTGTACTTTGAGCACAGAACCTTCAGAATTAGAAACAAGAAGTAGCAAGTTACCCACTTAACCATGGTTGACATCTGAAGGGAGAAACCAAGTGGCAGAATAAGTCTATAATGGGAGGGAGTATTCGTGGTTCAAGGAGGTCAGTAAGGAGGGAATCGGGGAGCAGGTGGTTATATCTGTTCAAAAAAATGAGTTTGGAGACAGTAGAGAGAAGATGGCCGTAAAAAGAGAAGTGGCGGGCTAGAAGAGGTAAAAATCTAGGGGGAAATCTGAGTTCTGGTAGATAATGGGAAAAAGGAAGAATGATCAGAAGTGAGGGAGATAGAGGGATCAGGAAAGAGAAGATATACTAAACATTAAAGGAATTCTATCAGCAGCAAAATGACAAGATGAGAAAAAGCAGTTGACAGAGTAATAAGTGATGAAATCTGCTTGTTATTCTATGAACCTTACTTGAAGCTGATGTTAAAAGCATATT
The DNA here is from genome assembly GCA_024137785.1 of Ginglymostoma cirratum. NCBI lineage: Eukaryota > Metazoa > Chordata > Chondrichthyes > Orectolobiformes > Ginglymostomatidae > Ginglymostoma > Ginglymostoma cirratum. The sequence goes on along the minus strand of JAHRHZ010000140.1, from coordinate 13,168,794 downwards.
ATAATTCATTCTCATGCGATGCGTAATTATTAATACAGGCAGCAGCACGAGTGACAAAATGTTTCTATATTTTATTTCAATAAAACCTTTCCACACTATACAGGAGCCTGAAGATATTATTTAATAGGTTCCTGCCTACAAGGGTCTTTGCAGTTAATCAGAAACAAACTCTCCAAAATGGCATGGTGTGCAGTAGGTGACAGTTTCGTTATAAGACCGACTGCAGGCTGTGATGTACCAACAGTGAATGCATCATCCAGATGAGATAGCATTGACTGTCAGCCTCAATTTGTTTGCAGCTAGCATGAAACAGGTTTCCGCAGAGGGTGGAAAGAGTTCAGGTTGGATTGCAAGTTATTCCTGCACACAAATCTGGTGAAACTCTACTCTCTGAATCAGAAAGTCATGCATTCAAGTCTCACTCCAAAGGTTTAAGCACAATTTTCAGGCTGACATTCAAAATGCAATACTTAAGAAATGAGATAACAAGCATGGGGCTGGATGAACACAGCAGGTCAAGCAGCATCATAGGAGCAGGAAAACTTGACGTTTCGGGCCTAAACCCTTCAATAGAAATCTGATGAATATTTTCTTAGAGCAGCATGTTCTAGAACCAAACAGATAGCAGGTTATATTAGACGTGGAAACGTGTATTGTGACAGGATTAATTAATGACCTCAGAAGAAGTGTACTGCTCAGTAGCAATGACCACAATATGATTGAACTTTACATCTAGCTTGAAAGGAAGAAGATTGGTTCACAGTCTGGTATTTTAAACCGGAATAAGGGCCAACTATATGAGTATGAAAGTTGAGCTAGCTATCGTGAACTAGAATCTAGACCAGGGGATAGCTCAATAAAGACACAGTTACAGACATTTAAAGTGATATTTCAGAATATTCAGAAAATGTACCCCACAACAATGAAAAAATTCTAAAGGGAGAACACATCATCTATGATTGACTGAATAACTTAGGGAAGAAGTCAAACTTAAGGAGAAAACATAAAACTAGACAAGGATGAATAGTTGGTCAGATGATTGGTCAGAATTTAAATAATAGTGGAGAATCACTTAAAGGCTAATCAGGATGAAGAAACTAAAGTATGCCAGGAAGCTAGCTAGGAATGTAAAAAAATTGATAGCAAGTGTTTCTACCGGTATTTAAGAAGGTAAAGGGTAAATAATGTGAATGTCAGTTCCCTAGAAAGTTAGACTGTGGAGTTAATTGTAGATAATAAGCAAATGGCAGAAAAATGAACATATATTTTGTTGCAGCCTTCAGTATGGAAGATACAAAATCATTATAGCAATAGCTGTAGTGGAAGGGAGGGAGTAACTTAGTGAAGTCACAATCTTGATGGAAGCAGTACTAAGCAAACTGATGGAGTTGTGGGTTGATCAATCTCTGGGTCCATATGGACTTCACTCTAGTGTCTTAAAAGAGGTTTCTATTGGTATGTTAGGTGTGTTAGTATTAGTTTTCCAAATTTCCTTAGATTCAGGAAAGATTTCATTAGTCTGGAAAGCAGTAAACATAATCCCTCTATTCAAGAAGGAGAGGGAGGTGGAAAACAGGAAATTATAGGCCTGTTAGTTCGACAGGCTAGAATTGATCATTAAAGAGGTTATAGCTGTGGACCTAGAAAAAGTTATCAGGGCAGAGTTGGCATGGTTTCAGCAAAATAAAATCATGTTGAACCAAATTATTTCTTTGAAGGACTAATGTGTTCTGAATAAAAAAAAAGTCTATAGATGTACTGCATTCAGATTTCCAAAAGGTGTTTGATAAGTAAGTTGCCACATCAAAGGTTATTGTGGAAAATAAAAGATCATGGTAGAGGGACTAATGTATGAGCATATTTGGAAAATTCACTGGCTAGCTGACTCCCCCAAAAAGTACACATAAATGGGTCTTTGATTGGTTTGATGTGAAGAGTGGGGTCCTTTAGAGGTCAGTGCTGGTGTCTCAACTGTCTACAAATGATGTCAATTATGATCAATGAAGTCATCATAGATGAGGACAGCAAAGGTGTGGTTGCTAAACTTGCAGATGACGGAAAAAATTGTTAGGAATGTAGGTTGTGAAAAAGACTTAAAGCTTTTATTGACAGATGTGGAAAGGTTGAGTGAGTTGGCAAAAATCTGGCAGATGGGAGCAAAATACAAGAAAATGTGAAGTGGTTCACTTTGTCAGGAAAAAAAAATCACAGTATTACATAGTATCACACTATGGAGCATTCACGAGGCAGAGAGTATCATGGATAGCACGTATAGAGAGATGGTCACGCCGCAGGCTCTGACTCTGCAGGTAGGAAGGGAATGGGTGACGACCAGCCGGAACAAGAGAGATAGGCAGGTAGTGCAGGAATCTCCTGTGGCCATTCCCCTGCAAAATAGATTCACCGTTTTGGATACTGTTGAGGGGAATGATCTCTCAGGGGAAAGCAGCAGCAGCCAAACTTGTTGCACCATGGTTGGTTCTGCTGCAGAGGGGAGGGGTAAAACATGTGCCAAGGCAATACTTATAGGGGACACAACTGTAAGGAGAATAGACAGGTGTTTCTGTGGCCTTCAAATGAGACTCCAGGATGGCATATAGCCTCACTGGTGCTAGGGTCAAGGATGTCTCGGAGCGGATACAGGACATTCTGTAGGGGTCAGTGGCCATGGTACACATCTGTACAAATAACAAAGGTAAAATAAAAGGGGATTAGGTCCTAAAAGCAGAATGCAGGGAGCTAGGAAGAAAGTTAAGAAATCAGACCTCAAAGGTAATGATCTCTGGATTTCTACTGGTGCCACGTGCTAATCAGAGTAGAAATGACAGGATATATCGGATGAAAACGTGGTTGAAAAGATGGTGTCAGGGGAGGGTTTCATATTTTTGGGGCACTGGGACTGGTTCTGGGGGAGATGGGACCTGTACAAATTGGATGGATTACCCCTGGGCAGGACTGTGATTGATGTCCTGGGGTAGTGTTTGCTAGAGTGGTTGGGGAGGGTTTAAACTAATATGCCAGGGGGATGGGAACTTATGTAAGGAACCAGAGAAGGAGGGAGCAAAGACAAAACCAAAGGATAGAAAAGGGAGGAAGAAAAGTGATAGTCTGAGAAACCAAGGACAAAATTGAAACAGTGCTATTGAGAAAAATATGAGCAAGACAAATGATGTTAAAAAGACAAACTGAAAGGTTTTGTGCCTTAATGTGCAAAGCATTTGCAATAAAGTGGATGAACTAATCACACAGATAAGATGTAAACGGGCATTACTAATTGGGATTACAGATACATGGCTGTAGGGTAACCAGGGATGGGAACTGAATATCCCTGGATATTCAGTATTTAGAAAGGACAGGCAAAAAGGAAAAGGTGGTGGAGTGGCATTGCTGGTTAAAGTAAAGAATTAACACAATAGTAAGAAAGGATACTAGCTCTGACAGTGTGGAGTCTGTATGGGTAGAGTTGAGAAATACCAAGGAGCAAAAAAAATTAGTGCATGTTGTACATAGACCCCCAAACTGCAGTGGTGATGTTGGGAATGGCATTAAACAGGAAATTAGAGATACATGTGATAAGGGAATATCGGTGATCATGGGTGGTTTTAATCTGCACATAGATTGGGCAAATCAAATTAGCCACAAAGCCATAGAGGAGGAACTCCTGGAGTGCATGCAGGATTGTTTCCTTGAACAATATGTAGTGGAACCAGCTAGAGACCAGGCCATCTTAGACTGGGTGTCATATAATGAGAAGGGAATAATTGCCAATCTAGCTGTGTGAGACCCCTTGGGAAACAGTGACCATAACATGATAGAATTTTTTTATCAAAATGGAGAGTGAGGTAGTTGATTCAGAGACTAGGATGCTGAATCGTAATAAAACAAACTACGAAGATAAGAGGCATGATTTAGCCTTGATAGACTGGGGAGAGTTACTTGAAGGGATGACAGTGGATAGGCAATGGCAAACATTCAAGGAACGCATGGGGGAACATGGATAAGAGGGACAATCCATGGCTTACAGAGGAAATTAGACATAGCATCCGATCCAAGGAAGAAGCATACAGATTGACCAAGAAAATAATATGTCTGAGGATTGGGAGCAGTTTAGAATTCAGCAAAGAAGGACCAAGGGATTGATTAAGAAGGGGAAAACACAATACAAAAATACGCTTGCAGGGAACATAAAGACTGACACAAAGTGTTTCCATAGGTACATGAAGAGAAAGAGATTGGTAAAGACAAACATAAGTTCCTTACAGACAGAAATGGGGGAATGTAAAATAGGGGACAAAAAATGGCTGAGCAACTGAATACATACTTTGGTTCTGACTTCACAAAAGAGGACACAAATCAGATACCAGAAATGCTGGAGACTGCAAGAATTAGTGAGAGGCAAAAATTGAGGGACATCAATATTAGTAGAGAAATGTTGCTGGGAAAATTGATGGGATTGAAGGCAGATTAATCCCCAGGGCATGTTAATCTACATCCCACAGCACTTAAGGAAGTGGCTGTAGAAATAGTGGATGCATTGGTGGTCATCTGCCAGGATTCTATAGATTCTCAAATAGTGCCGACAGATTGAAGGGTAGCTAATGTCACTCCAATATTTAAAAAGGGAGGTAGAGAGAAAAATGGAATCATAGATGAGGAAACATAACACCGGTGTTGGGAAAAATTCTCAAATCCATTATCAAGGACTTAATAGTGAAGCATTTAGAAAGCAGTGGCAGGATCAGACAGAGTCAGCGTAGATTTACGAAGGGGAAATCATGCTTAACAAATCTGTTGGAACTCTATGAAGATGTAACTAGTGGAGTTGACAAGGCGGAGCGAGCCGATGTGATATATTTGGATTTTCAGAAAGTGTTTGACAAAGTGCCACATAAGAGATTATTGTGCAAGATTAAGAATCAGGGGACTAGGGTAAGTGCATTGAGATGGTTTAAAAAACTGGTTAGCAGAGAGGAAACAAAGAATAGGAATTAATGAGTCCTTTTCAAATTGGCAGGCAGTAACTAGAGGGATGCCACAGGTACCGGTGCTGGGACCCCAGCTATTCACAATATATATTAATGATTTGGATGAGGAAACTGAATGTAACATCTCAAAGTTTGCAGATGATACCAAATTGGGTGGGAGGGTGAACTGTGATGAGGATGCAGAGATCCTTCAGCATGATCTGGACAGGTTGGGTGAGTAGGCAAATTAATGGCAGATGCAGTATAATTTGGATAAATGTAAGGTTAGAAGCAAAAACAAGAAGGCAGATTACTACCTGAATGGCTGTAAATTGGGAGAGGGGAGTGTGCAGTGGGACCTGGGTGTTGTTGTACACCAGTCGCTGCAAGTAAGCATGGAGGTGCGGCAGGCAGTAAAGAAGGAAAATGGTATATTGGCCTTCATTGTGAGAGATTTCGATTACAGGAGTAGGGATCTGTTATTGCAGTTATACAGGGCCTTGGTGAGGCCACACCTAGAATATTGTGTGCAGTTTTTGTCTCCTTTTCTGAGGAAGGATGCTCTCGCTCTCGAGGAAGTGCAGCGAAGGCTTACCTGGCTAATTCTGGGAATAGTGGGACTGACGTATGAGGAGAGATTGACCAGATTAGGTTTGTGTTCGCTGGAGTTCAGACGAATGGGGTTGGGGGGGTGGTGTGGAATCACAAAGAGACTTACAAAATTCTAACAGGACTAGACAGGGTAGATGCAGGGAGGATGTTCCCGATTTTAGGTGTGTCCAGAATCACAGGTCATAGTCTAAGGATTCAGAGTAGGCTATTTAGATGAGGAGATGAGAAGACATTGCTTCATCTAAAGAGTGCTGACCTTTGAATTCATTACCACAAGAAATAGTTGATGCCTAAACATTGAATGTATTCAAGAAGCAGCTAGAAATAGCACTTGGGGTGAATGGAATCAAAGGTTATGGGGAGAAAGTAGGATTAGGTATTGAGTTGGATGATCGGCCATGATCATGATGAATGGCAGAGCAGGTCCAAAGGGCCAAATGGCTTCCTCCTGATCCTATTTTCTATGTTTCTGTGCATTAATTAAATGGTGAAGAACTACAGAATTCCAAGGAACAAAGGGTTCAGATGTTCGCATGCATGAGTCACAAAAGTTTGAATGCCTATGCATCACAAAATCAAGGAAGCTAATGGGATACTGCACTTTATTATGAGAGAAACTGAACATAAAAGTAAGGAAGTAATACTTCAGTAATACAGAAGTATTGGTGAGACCAAATCTTGAATACTGTGTGCAGTTTTGGTTTCCTTAATTAAGCACTGGAGTCAGTTCAGAAGAGGTTCCAGCCATTGTCTTATAGACTACCTGCTCTCCAATTCATCTGTTCGTATATAAATCTCAACCTGTTTGTTAAACATGCTTTCCCTTTTGCTGACTGTACCCAATGTGACCTTTATTTTCTAAGCATCCTGTTATTTCATCTTTTATTACAGATGTTAGCTTTTCCCCCAACTGTTGTTAGGTTCAAAGGTCCCCATTTTCTCTCTTCTCTCCTTTCTCAAATAGTGTGGTTACATTTACCACCTTCCAACCTGCTGGGGCCAGATGAGAGTCTATCAAATGTTCAAAGATTTCTACCAACACATCTACTAATTCTACAACCATCGCTTTCAACACTGAAATATAGATAATAAGGTCCATTTTAGTCCCAATAAAAAATTCCTGTACTATCATTTTTTGTGAATATTAATATCTTGCAATTTGTCATTTACACAAGTCCCTAGATTATCCTTATTTCTAGGATTTTTTTAGGGTTCCCTGTGTGAAGACAGAAAGTAATATTTAAAAACCAAATGAACTGCAGATGCTGGGAATCAGAAATAAAAATAGGAATTGCTGGAAAGGCGCAGCAGGTCTGGGAGCATCTGTGGAGAGAAATCAGAGTTAACGTTTTGGGTTCAGTGACCTTTCCTCAGAACCCTGAGGAAGGGTCACTGAACCCAAAACTTTAATTCAGAAAGTAGTAGTTTAGTTTCTCTGTCATTTCCTTATTTACCTTTATGGAATCAGCTTGTAATGGATCCACTTTTATTTTCTGATTTTTATTTTCCTTCTAATATACCTATTCAAGTTTTTACCGTCCATTTATATGTTTGTAATTTATTAGTTTACTTCCATATTCAATTTTCATCTCAGTATTTTTCTTGGACCACCTTTGCTGGATTTTAAAATTATCTCAATTCTCAGGCTTATCTTTATTTTAATTAAGTTTACAGGGCTTTTTCTTGATTTCCTTTATTAGCCATGATTGAAACAATTTTCTTGCTGGGAATTTTGTACTCGAAAGGAATGCATTTTGCAGTAAACTATGCAAAAGATCTTTAAATGCTAGCCATTGCCTTCTACTATCATACCTTTTGATGTAATTCTCCAATTCACCCCAATAGCATCATTATTTCCTCCATTAATATTTAAGATTCTAGTTTCTGATTCAACTACATGATTCTCAAACTTAATATAAAATTCAATCATATTATGGTGACTCTTTCCTAAAAGCTCTTTCACAGCTGGACTACTAATCAGTTCTTTATCATTGCACAGGATTCAATCTAAAATAGCCTGATCTCAAGTTTAACCCTCCATGTTTTACTCTAGAAAATCATAAATTCCAAAAATTGCACTCTTCAACATTTGTAGTAATTATACTAACCCATATTGAAGTCTCCAATGATTGCAGCATTGCCCATGTTACATGTATTTATAACTTCCTGATTTCTATTGTGATTTACATTATCACTGTTGTTTGTTAGCCTATAAACAACTCCTAACAAAACCTTCTGCCCTTTGCTGTTTCCTAGCTCCACTCAAACTAATTGCATATTTTGAACTTTTGAACTAAAGTCCTCTCTCACTGTTCATCTTTCTTCATTTCTCCATTGTTTCGAACTCTTTCACAAACCTCAATTAATGTAGATTAAATTTTAATTTCAACTCTGAGATGGAAAGGTTTTTGTTAACTAAAAAGGTATTAAAGAGTAGTGAGCAAAGCCAGTTATGCAGCAGTTAGAGGTTGCAGATCAACTGTGATCTCATTGAGTGTTGGAACAGACTCTAGGGGTCGCCACCTGACGATATGTTCCTAACAAGGAAACAGACCAGAACGAGCACAGGTTAGTTGATGATAGCTGTAGTTCCAATTTGGATATTTCAACTGAAATACTAGGCCAGAAAGAGCCATTCAACCCCTCTAGCAATTCCATAATTGAAATCATGGCCATTTTCTCACCCGAGTTCCAGAATGTTGAACACCCTTGCATGGTTTTGAAATTTTCTATTGAGCCCGCAATATGAACAGCATTTTGAGAAGAGGGTTTGAGGTTTCCGTGACTCTTCCAGACATAATTCCCAAACTGCTTAGTTCTAATTTTAAGGCTATGTCACTTTGTGGTAGCACCTCCACCCCCATCCCAACCTGAAAAAATAGTTTATCTCAATCTAATCAATTAAATCCTTTGACAGTCTTAAACATCTCAATTATAACTGCAAACTTGTATATTGAACATAATCTTTATACTCATGGGAATACAAGCATGCTCTCAGTGTCAGCCATGACTCAGTTAATAGCACTCTTGCCATGGCCTCATAAGATTCTGGGACCAAGTTCCACTCTGCGACTTGCCTACCACATCAAGGTTGGCAACCCATTGCAGTGCTGAGGGTGGGCTGCACTGCTGGAGATTCTGCCTTTCTAAAAGGCCTTGTGGTGTAGTAGTAGTGTCTCTACCTCTGAGCCAGGAGACCTGGGTGCAAGTCCCACTTGGTTCCAGATGTATGCAATAACATCTTTGAACAAGTTGATTTTAAAAAAAGCCTACCCTCTGCAAGCTCCATGTCTGTGGATTGAAGCCGGGGAAATCAGTACTGGTGGCCACACCTTCAGAGAAACTCTCCTCTTCAATGAGCAATTAAATCAATTGAATGGAAACCAAACAAATTTAACAACAGAAAAGCAATTGATGTACTAGATTACTGTCCAGACAGTCAGGATGAGAATTTACTGCTGAATGCCTCTTCACCCTCTTATTTGAAAGTTTGTGAGTGTCTGTGTTGCTGGGCTGCGCCTAAAGCTGAGCTGCCTCCAATTACAGTCCAGGTTTAAAATTGAGGAATGACTGGTTGGGTGATACTCAGAGAAGAAGGAGAGAAAATCTGCAGAAGAAACAAGGCAAGGGAGGAAATAAAGAATGCGTCTCTTACATTTATGTAGTACTTTTCATGACCTCAAGAGGATGTAAAGCATTTTAGAATCAATGAAATACTTTCAAAATGTAGTCACTGCTGTAATACCAGAAACAAGGCAGTCAAATTATATGTAGCAAGATCCACACACAATGAATGAAAAACTAGACCATATGATTTCTTGCAAAAGCTAGGCAATGAAATCTTTTCATGCCTATGAAAAGGCAACATGAACAACATGAACTGTTAACTCTTTCTCCAAAATTGACAAAAGATTTGCTGAACATTAACATTTTCTATTTTTATTTCTTATCTCTAGTATATGTAGTCACATAGAATCACAGAGTCATGGTGCAGAAGACGGATATTTGGCCCATTGTATCTGCATAGACTATCCAAAAAGCATATTCACTTAGTGCCATTCTCCTGCCTTTTCCCATATCCTAGCACATTATCTGAATAGAAACAATCATCCATTCCCTTTTGAATGACTCAAATGATTTATCTCTAACACACTTTCAAGCAATACACTCTAGAACCAAACCACTCGTGAAATTTTTTTCTCACATCATATATGAAGTAACTCCACAAAGGCTGGTATCCCATCACTAAGTCACCCTTTATTTACATGCACATAGTACATGACAGTGACCCAGCCAGCTCAGAGCCAGGTCCTAGAGCAAACAGAACCCCTGACACGCCTGTTTATATCTGTTAGCCAGGGCTCCCTGATTGGACCAGGTTAACTGCCCCAATCAGGGAACTCATATTCTAAGGCATCCAACTGGTCAACCTTATTCTAACACGACAATATATTTTATCTCTTCATAGGTATTTTGCTTTTGTTTTTAAAAGGTTGTGTTGGTGGAAATGTTAATGAGTTTTAATTTATATTATATAAATATTGGCAATGATATTCTTCTAATTGGGTCATGGGATTCCCACCTGAGAGGGCTGACAGGTCTTGGTTTAATACCTCCTTCAAGGGTAGCATCTCTGACAGTGCAGCACTCCCTTAACGCCATAGTGGGACAGTGTCAACTGTACTAAGTGCTGAAGTCTCTACAATGAGACTTGAACCTATCACCTTCTCACTCAGGCACTAAGCAATGCTGAGAAAGTAACTTGCTTGCACCTGTCTCTTGTTGCAAGGGAATTAAAAGCAGGCAAGAAAAGTGACACAATAGAAAGATGCAAACAAAATGCTTGGATAATGAGCTAACAAGCGACGTGCTCTCTAATTGTTTAAGCAGCACGGCTGTTTTATGATATGATCTGATTCGGCATTGTAGGTACTGTGTCTCATAATCTCTCTTGCGTTACATGATGGAGTTGTTAGTCCTGTTAGTTTAAAGAGTGTTTGAATTCTATTAGAATATTAAATTACACAGCACAGTCCTCCAGCGAAGCGTCTGTTCTCTGCGCAGTTTGTCTGTGTGATAGATCAGCTGTCAGTCTCCCACTAACTTATCCATGTTTAAGAGATTAAAAAATTCTGTTATATTGTCCTTGAAAGTTGACTCATCTCCCAATGGATTCTTTTCACTTTCTTCTGTGCTTTTTGCAGTGCTTGCTCTGTCTATATATGAGCGTCATTCTCTCTTGTTTGTGCTGCACATACTCTTTAACTCACCTTCCATCATTTCTTTGATACTCTCAAGACCATGTGATACTCACTTCTTGTCTTTCTTTTCCTCGTGGTCTCTTTCCATTCTGCTCAATTTATTCTCCGTCTTTTCTGTCACTCTTTCAAACCTTCTCTCTGTCACATTGATTGTCTTTCAAAGTGGACTTCTACTAGACGTGAAATCTGTCTACTGTCACGACCAAGGATTACTCCCAATCCCACTGATGTTGGCCAGTCGCTTGTCATTGCAATCTCGAAGAAGGGGGCTAATTAAAACCTTCAATAGACACAAACCAATTAAAGATAGAACATAGGAACATAGAACAGTACAGTACAGGCCCTTCGGCCCATTATGTTGTGCCGAACTTTTACCCTAAACCTAAGGTCTATCTAACCTCCACCCCTACCTTGTACTATCATCCATATGCCGATCTAATAGCCGCTTAAATGCCCCTAATGAGGTCGACTCCACTACCCTCTCCGGTAATGCATTCCATGCCCAACCACTCTCTGAGTAAAGGACGTACCTCTGATGTCTACCCTATATCTACCTCCGCTCACTTTAAAACTGAGCCCCCTCGTAATGGCTACCTCCACCCTAGGAAAAAGCCTCTGGCTGTCCACTCTATCTATACCTCTGATCACTTTGTACATCTCTATCAAGTCACCTCTCATCCTTCGTCGTTCTAAAGAGAAAAGCCCTAACTCTCTCAACCTTTCCTCGTAAGACCTTCCCTCCATTCCACGCAACATCCTGGTAAATCTCCTCTGCACCTTTTCCAACGCTTCCACATTTTTCCTGTAATGAGGCGACCAGAACTGGACACAATACTCCAGATGTGGCTGAACCGGGGTTTTGTATAGCTGGAGCGTAACTTCATGGCTCTTGAACTCAATCCCTCTATTAATGAAAGCTAACACACCATACGCCTTCTAAACAACTCTATCCACCTGGGTGGCAGCTTTCAGGGAGGAAGCAGGATTCCCGATACAGAAGGCCCAATCAGCGAGTCCTAAACACTGAGGGAGAAATGAGCACCCCTGAAGCAGGTAGGGAGCCACAAAGACAGCTCCAAATGGAGGTGCTTTCTAAGTCCTTATGAAAACAGAAAAATTAATAATGAACATATCTCTCATGCGAGCATGTGACCTCATGGTGGGGGAATTGAATGGAGAAATGAATGGACGGTCTGCACATAATACATAAAAATTTAGGTTTACGTTCAGCATTATAGATATTTTCTAATCTACCTGTTCAGAAATGTTATAACACACCTCTGGAGCTGGTGGGGCATGAACTTGGGCCCCCTGGCTCAGACATAGGACACTACCACTGCGCCACAATGGCCCCTACTCTGACCACTACAGACATCCTTGCTCTGTTGAAGCTTCTGGTCAGATTCTCATTCAGTGATTGCCTCCTTAATGAGACTGAGTCACATAAGGTGTTGCTTGGGTCAGGTGTATGTAAGAGAAGTGTTCCAGAGAAACAGTCAGTGGGTCGGCAATTTGTATAGACTCCTCCCTCTCTACATAGATCTTCTCCTCACTATGGCCTTTGCTCCATCCTGTAGTCACTTTGCAAACCAAAAGACACCGCAACCAAAGGCCGCACACCTTCAACAACAACTCCTATGTCCTCCTTTCTCAGTACCTAATCACATCTCCTTTCTCAGTACCTAACTGAAGAAGTTGTCCTCCTCCCTTCAGAAATACCTCAGTGGATTTTTCTCCCACTGCAACCCACTGGTAATCTCCTTGACCCTGAAGCTCTTCGACCACATACTTAAACAACCCCGGTACTACAGCCACATCTCCTTTTTCAGTACCTAAGTCTCATCCTCTCACCTCTCCTTGTCCTGACACAACCTGTCCATCTTCTTCCCCACCTATCCGCCCTACCCTTCCCACTGACCAATCCTTACTAATCCCCACCTGCATTTACTGGTCACCATCCCACTCCCCTCCTCAGCCCCACCCCTCCTCCCTCTCACCTTCCTGACCTGACACAACCTGTCCATCTTCACTCCCACCTAACCGTCCCACACCACCCACTGACCAATCCCCACCACCACCTACCTGCATTCACTATCACCATCCCACCTACGTTCCCCCAGCCCACCCCCTTCCCTTTATTTATTTCCCAGTTCCCTTTCCACTCCCCACTTCTGAAGAAGTCCAGACCTGAAACATTGACTTTTCTACTCCTCTGAGGCTGCCTGACCTACTGTGTTCCTCCAGCTCCACACTGTGTTATCTCCTGTGTCCTCTCTGATTCTAAGCACAAGCTCTCAAAAAAACACAGAAGCACAGCAGAGTATTTCCAGAAACTCAATTGAAGCAAGAATACGTCAGAAACACATCACCAGCAAGATGGTGTCTCACTCTTTAACCAGTGCTAGTTTGAGTCTCTCTTGCAGTTGAATCTATGTTCTTTGTTGAGCAATAAGTGAGTGTGTTAAATGGATCTGTAGTTCATAAATGGAGCACTGAGTCTGCTGTTGAACTTGACAGGATCAGTTCCTGAAATTTCAGGACCATGTGAGCACTCTACCCAACATGAGACACCATACAACCCAAGCCTGATACCAGCTTGCTGTGCATAAATGGCTGCTCTGGGTGCTACCTTGGAACTGTGACCACACTTTACAAGTAATTATCAGTGGTCCAATTAATACCAGGTGGTTTTATACACAGAGTGAGAGCTGGTTGCATAAAATTGGCTTGCAGTCTCTTGAATATCAGACATTGACAGGTGACCTGATTCAGTTGTTGAGATTGTTAGAAGGTTTGGAGAAACTATTTCGTCTAATTTAGGAATCCAGAACTTGGAGACACAGTCTTAGAACTAGAGCCAGCCCATTCAGAAATGAAATAAAGAATCATTTCTTCACAAAAGACAAAGCAGGAAACCGAAACTCTTTCCCCACAATCAGGCTAGATTTTCGGACACATTTGGAGGAGTAAGACTGAGATAGATGGATTTTTCTTGTGTAAAGGTATTGAATGATACGGAGCTAAGGTAGACAAGTGGAACTGTCGTGTTGATCAGCCAAGATTTAATTGAACAGTGGAAAAAATCAAGGAGTTGATTTGTCTCCTTCTTGTTCTGTGCATGTTGTGAGCAGGTACAAACCAGGCAAGAGGTCACTTTCCTCTGATCATTTCTCCCATTAAAACAGATTGGACATGTGTGAGCTGCTGTAACCAAAATCACTATGTAAATTTTTGAATTACGCATGCTTTGATGAATGTTGTTGCGAATCTGGCTTTGCTCCCTTGCAAGGACATTCGTATTGTTCAAATTTATAATGTAATCTCACTCTCCTTTTCATATTTATGAGTTCTGTTGATGGGAGTCTTTATGCAATAATTTCAAAAATGTGCTAAAACATCGCCTCCAACCACTTCAAAGTTGTGTAATTGACATCGTCAGTTTCTTTCATTATAAGAGATTTAGCATATGTCTGTTCAGAGAACTCACAACATTGAAACACAGATTACTTTCTCATCCCCCACTATTACAAATTCAAATTATCCTCTCTCCTCCAGCTACTGCAGGATTTTCTTTATTTTCTACTTTTTAGGTTTGATTATTTTTTAACAGTAACAGAAACATTGAATATTATGATTGCTTTAAATAATTTAGCTGCCATTTTATTCAAGCTAAGTACAATGAAAAGGTAGCAATAGAGTTCAGCTATCTTTACAAGGAATTATTGAGCCTCCATTCTCAAGCACAGTGTCAGGTCTATCCCAAACCATTCCTTCATCACTTCTTTTCTCACCTTTCATTCTCTCGATCAGTGTGAGAACCATGACCCTGTTGATAGACAGCCTTGGTAGTTATGCATTATATAGAAACCCAAGTGAAAATCCTTTTCCCTTTGCCAGTCTCCCATTCCCAGGTTTCTGTTTCAACTTTCCACAGGGCCTGTTGGGATTGAGAGCCTATGCCACTGGGGTTGTGTTGGGGACAGTGCAAATTTCTACATCCAGGTTATGCTGGTGTGGAACAAGGTAGTCTTCAGTCTAAAGAAAAGACATTGTAATTGAAACACAAATGGTTGCAGAGATTGAGAGGCTACCGAATGAAAGTGTAAAAGGTATAAAGGGGCATCTTGACAGAAGCAGATGCAAAGATTCGTCAAAAACTGATTCTGAAAGCAAAGGAAATTTTGGGTTGAATGCCGAAGGGCAAACTGAATAAAGGCACCATGGAGGGAAGCTGCCAGTCAGAAACAACTGGGTGAATCCTACCTTTTTTGGCTAAGTATCAACTTCATTGAGTTTCACAAATGATTTTTCTCTGCAAGGAAGTTTTCTTGCCATATCAAACCCAAACTTGCCTCATTAACTATCTACCTTGTGGCAATGCTCTTGGCCGATGCTAGCCTGATTCTACTTGTCCCTGTACTCAGAGGAACTCGCCATTGTAGGATATACTGGAATGGATTGGCATCCTTGGCACAGGTGCCATCTTTAAAAGGCAGTTGTACACTCTGACTAGCAACGTCTCTCCAGAGCTGTCTTTCATGGCATTTTATGACATTTGCCCCAGATATGGGAAATAAAGGGAAATTGGCACCTCACTTTGAGGACACAGACCTGGAGGTCCTGGCAGTTGGAATGGTGTAGAGGAGGCCATGACACCAGAACATGCTAGTCTCGTCCAAAGTTGCCACCCGGTGTGGTCTCAGCCATCTGGAGTAATGCCTAGCAGCGCGGAAAAAATGTCAATGGCCTTTTCTGCTCCACCAGGGTAAGTGCCATCTTACCTTCTCTCTACTACCTCACACTCACCCTGTTACTGCACCTACTCCCACCAAGGTTCAGGCTCCACCATTCTATCATATGCAACATCTTCCTTCACACACTCTCATCTACTCCAACTCTCCATACCAGTAACCTTACATGACCTGTGTGCTGCCTACTCATTAGCTCTAGACAATTCAACATTTTTGTCCCAACTTTAACAGCACTAACAGCTGTTCCAACCACCTTCATCTCCCTTAAAGTCTTCCTTTCTCTCATTCTAAGAGGAAATGACCAAAAAGGGCAGGTGATGGGCTGCCCCTTACAGAGAGGATCCTGACCTTGACTGACCCAAGCAGCTGACTGACTGGTGGCTGTTTCCAAGCACTTGAAATGATATCAAGGCTGCCCTTGTCTATTGTCGGTACCCCCTGACTTAAAGCTATCTCCCTTGACCTGACTGATTACTGCTGATAACCATGACAACTTTCTGACTCTGTGTCTGTGCTAACCAGCAACGAAAGACAGCAGTTATATAAGCCTGGTATCTCTGGCTGAGGGGGAAAAGCACTAAAAGGAAAGGAGAGGCAAGGCAGGGATGCAGTGAACATCCAGATAGGCTCAAAGCGATGGAGTACTAAGAGAGCAAGTGGGCCGCACTCAGGTCCAATCCATGAGCTGAGTGCTGGTCCCTGCACGTAAAGTATCATTGCAGCAGCATTGCATTGATGGTTGTTGGTGCATCCTAAGGATCAGCTTTAAAGTGCAGAGGCATACTGTGAATGAATTGGAGATGTGCCATGGTAGTGTAAAGAGGCCAGCAAGTATCCAATGCTCATGAATGTGAAGTATCTGAAGCTACTACCCATGGAGATGGAGATGCCAGGTGTCAACAATGGAGACCCAAGGAGCAAGCAACAAGCTGAAGATACCAGGTACCTGCTCTGAATTTCTTGTCAAGAATTCTCAGTGTTGGAGTTTCCTTACAGCAGCTGTTAGGATAGGAAACTATAAATAATTTTGCAAGATGTGCAGTTAATGAAGCCAACAATAAGCAATAATCCCCTTTAACAGCCAATCTTGTCGCTGCCAAACAAAAATCTGATCTCAACAGCTGGAGATGGAAAACGCAGCCAGTTGGTCCTGATGTCAAGAAAGGCCTCATTGGACTTCTCATGAGATTCTCCCAGATTTCCCACATTGTTTAGGACAATATTACTCTGTAGTTTTATATACTCCTCTTCCTCTCCAATTCTTACTAGGGTGCAGGATCTTTTTCTCCTGAGGGTACTAAGTCTCACTGAGGTACACAGGTCTCCACTTCTGAAGCTGCTGACTCTCACTGAAGCAGAATTTTTCAATGTGTTGACTCTCTGGCATACAGCAGCCCTACCTAAAAAATAAAAGCCTCCATTAAGCAACACATATTAGCCCAACAGCTGTATAACAAGGAAATGTAATCCAGCATACAGACATGGGCATTCTGTAGTAGCTATCTTTAGACAATGATCAGGAGCAGTAATCCTGACTGATTTACCACTGCCTAGCCCAGTAACATTGAGTCCAATGATTGGCCTTATCATGCACCTGAACTGAAATCAGAGAACTAAGAACGACCATGGATTGAGCTTGAGATATTTCAGGTGTCTGAGGTTCAGTTAGTTACACAGCAAGTGGCCCATTTACTCATTGCTACACTGCGGGAGCACTGACAAACTTTTAAGTACTTTTGGCAATTAAAGTTATTTTCTAGGACCTGCTGCCTTGAGGCCTGACAGCTGATTATGTAAGGATCACGTCGAGTGTATACAGCTAATTCCAAGCAAATACAGGCAAATATTTGTTGTTAAATTTCAGTAAGCATTTGATAAGATTCATTGCAAGATAACCACAAAGTAGAAATACTGGATAAGAATGGAATCCACATTCATTCACTGCTGTGAGAGCATCATAACATAGCACAGGTATCTAGCTCCTTATAACGATGGGGTACGGAGATATAGGTTCATAGAATCACTGAATTATACAATAGTGAAGAGGACCTTTAGTCCATCAAGTCTGTTCACGAAAGATATGTTATGACTTATGCTTTCCCCCACTGGCAATAGCTTTGAATGGCACAACACTGCAACCGCTCATCCAAGTACTTTTTAAACGTTTTTGAGGTTTCCTGTCTCAATTACCCTCCTGGGCAGTGCATTCCAGTCCCCTACCCTCAAGGTGAAAAAGCTTTTCATCAAACCCCCTCTAAACCTCCTGCCGTTCACTTTAAAATTATTCCCCTTTGTTATTGACTCTTCAGCTGAGGAAACAGCTGCTTTCGATTCACCCTGTCCATGGTCCTCATATTCTTATGCACCTCTGTCAGGTCATCCTCAACATTCTCTGCTTCAAGTAAGGATAAAAGAAAATTTGGATTTGGTGAAAATTTCATCACATTGCTTGTCTTAATCTGCCAACTGATGTGAAAAATGGCAAGCTTTTCACTTTCCATCAGATTCAATCGTGTGTGCCACCAAATTGCTCTTAAATCTGCCTATAAATCTTTGAATCGAGCTGTATGTTACAATGCTAATATCTCTCACCCAAATAGCTATCTGAATTTCTGGGGTCAAATCCACCACCCACCCCCGCCATTTCTTGAGAAGACTTCTCAACACTCTGAGGCAAGATATGCTAGTTATTTGATAGTGATCTCTGTTACACTGATGCCTCATCCAGCTTCCCCTTGTCAAAAATAGTGGACTGTTGTGAAAGGGCATTAGAAAATCTATTATTGAATATTTCAGGAGAGGGAAAACCAAAGTAGTACCTTATGGCAGAAGAAGAGCTTCAAAAAAACTGAAAATTAAAATCTGCAAATAGAAATCATGATACCTCCTTTAGTCTAACAGTGAGTAGTATTCAAAGTAATCTGTCAGATACTGAAGAAGAGGCAGTGAAACAATAACAACTTAGAACTATTTTTGTTTGTGTATTGGTGTCATCTTCCTTCCAGAAATTTAACTGGCATGGGTCTCCCCCTCTGTTTGTTCTAACACACTCCAGTCACCTGGATCTAGTTCATTCTATCTATCATCCATTATCTCCCTTGCTTCCCTCTCCGAAATTTTCCATCGATCATTCCCTCCAATAACTGTCTCATCTACCATCTGCTCTAATGCTGGGACCGAAGTATTGTCTCTTCTCCTCATTTATATAATCCCTTTAATAATGAATAAAATCACGAGGCACTTCACAGAAGTGTACTCAAATAAAAACAGCTGGTAAAATGAAGGAGGAGTCTTAAACATAGAACATAGAACAGCACAGCACAGTACAGGCCCTTCAGCCCACGATGTTGTGCCGACCTTTTATCCTACTTTTATCCTAAGATCAAACTACCCTGCATACCCTACATCATACTATCATCTATGCGCCTATCCAAGAGTCACTTAAAAGTCTCTAAAGTATCTGACTTCCTCATGGTCTGCATCTTAAAGTTTGGCCAAGGTACAACCTTAAAAGAGAAGGTGGATGTCGAGATGCAAAGAAGATTGTGAAGAAATACGCAGGAGGGAGAAAGGCAGAGAGGATTTGGAACCCACTTGCTGGGGTAGAAAATGAGGAACGCAGAGCTTAGGACCAAATAGTTAACGACAGGGTTTGACCAAGCTGGTTCAAAGAGAGTAAGGGATGGATGAGAATAAACTCTAATGACTATTAAACATTAAACCCTGACAACAAAGGAGAGCCAATCTAGTGATCGATACTTTACATTATCTTTCTCTGATTTTTTTTGTCCTTTTAAATTTTACTCAGATGAGTGATGAATTGAAAGACTTACATCAATTTGGCCCCTGGCCTCAACAGAAAACTGATCTTATATAAATAACCATTTCATGATATACTTAACATGCAATAGCTTGAAGTTGGGAGCATACAGAAACCTCAAAGGGTGTACAGGAGTAGATGAGGTCACAAATGAGAACAGGCTTCCTAACTAAAGGAAACCTTTCCCTCTCTCTCTCTCTCTCTGTCTCTCTCTGTACCTCTCTTCTCTTTCTTTCTCTCTCGCTCTCTGTCTCTCTGCCACTCACCTTCTCTTTTTACTTTTCTAACTCGTTTCCTTTGTATTTTCCTTCTCTTTCTCCTTATCATTTATTTCACTGTTTGACTATTTTTCTTTTCCCCTCTCTCTTTTGTTCTCTAATTCTCAGATGATGTTTCTCTTTGAAATTCCATCCTTCACTCAGTTACTCTTCCATTCTCACTTTCCTCGGTTTCTCTTTCTCTCTATTTTCCTTCCCCTGTCACCAATCCTTTCTGTTTCTGTGAGAGATAAAAGGTACTGCAGATGCTGGAGAATCCGAGATAACAAGCATGGGGCTGGTCCTGTGATGCTGCTTGGCCTTTCTGTTTCTGTTCCTGGTTCTTATGTTTTCCCTCTATCTGCTCAACATTAGAATCTTATCCTTCAGTAGCACAATAACTCAGTTCTGCTTCAGGGTCTATCTAATCAATAAGTAAAGATATCAGGCAAAAGGATACAATAAATATAAACTATGCACTCAGTAACAAATCCATCAAAACAGCATGCAGTGAAACACGAGCCCGCAGAGATGTCGGCAACATCACCAAGCTCACTAGCCATCACCTTCAAACATCATTTTCTCCTCGTAACTCCATCAGCACATCCCTGAGTGATACCTTACTCTGTATGTTAGTGATAAATATTTTGAGAGCTCAACTGCCATCTAAGATTTGCAGCATTGGCTGGGTGGTATACAGCTACAAATATCAAAAAAAATATATGCAACACTGGATCAACATAGGCTCTGGCTTCTTGCGTGAATTTTTCAGCTCCTGCGATTAAAATAGTCTTAGATGGGACAAAGAGAGAGATTAACTCTGTGTCTAACTGCATTCTGTACCTGTCCTGGGAATGTTTGATGGGGACTGTGTAGAGAGAGCTTTCTTCAGTATCAAACCTTGTGCAGTACCTGTCCTGGGAATGTTTGATGTGCGGATCTCCCTAAGTATTGCACTGAAAAGTCATTATAGATTATATTCAAGACTCTAGAGTTGGACCTGAACTCACAATCACCAAAGCATAACTGGCATAATGGGCTGAAATTTCTCAAGCTTGTTGAGGCAGGTCCCAGGGAATGCATGATGAGAAAATCCAGAAATTGGCATCATTGTGAACCCTGACATGCTGCCAATTTCTTGCTGCATTCCTCTGGGCACGTTGCAAAGCGACCGAGGAATCCTTTTGGATCTGATTAGAAATTAAGAAATGGTTGAGGTAGTTATGAAGTTATCACTCTAACTCTGAATTCAAATTTTCCAGCCAGGGCAACTGTTTCTGACCAGCCAGCAATTTCCTGGGTCACAGAGTCCTTCCTGTGAAAGAACTTCTAAAGTGTATCTGACCACTATAAAGACGTTGATCAATTTCACTGAACAGCTCCAGCTATAGCCAACTGGGAGACTGCTCCTCAAAATACTCCTTCTCTCAGACAGTACTTGATAGGTGATTGCCCACTGCTTGCAGCATACTTTGCTTGTTTAGCACTTCACAAATCATCAGTTGCACTTCCCTGCTGTCAGCATTCTGATCAGCTCCATTGTCTAAGCCCTGTTGAGGTTCAAGAACAGCGGTATGATCACTATTATAGTTCCAGTCAGAACACTAAGTGCATTATCCTCAGCCCCATGCCTTTCACAGGACAGATGAGGTGGATGCCAAGTTGCAGCTGGACTGAGCTGAAACACTGAACAAACTCTCTTGACATGCCTGAGCATCGGTGCCTCAAGGGGCTCAGGCTTTCACAGCAGGTCATTGCTGACATCTATATCTTCATGGAACAAGCCTTCCTTCCCAGTGGAGCAGCTGGGAATGTACTGCCAACAACTGTCAAGATGGTTGTCATTGAAGTGTCTAATCCCCAACCTCTTCCATCCTGCAAATCTATCTGCCACCAAGATGAGTGCTCTCTTCTGAAAGAGAAGAGAGGAGAAAGAGGTGTAACATAGTAAATATTCACGTGGCAGAGAAAGGAATATCCATACATGGAGGATGTTTGTGAGGCAGGAGTGCACAAAGGCAATAGGCTGAGGATGACTGGTGGCTGCTCAGATGAGGATATGAGGTGCCTTTATAGGGAGGAATGAGTGGAGCTGTAAATGTGTATGCCCTAGGTTATATTGTACAGGCAAATTCTGAGAATGAGGATTGGCAGCCGGCAGTGTTACACCACTCACCTATTCTGTCCTCCCTGAGGTCCTGCATTCTCATGGCTCACAGTCGGCATGTCGGAGAGAATAAACTTCAACTGCTGAATTCCTCAGTCACTTCCATCTACATCTGCTCAGTTGAAGAGGTTATCCTCTTTGTCCTGTTGAGAGAGTTTATCTTCCTAGAGTTCCTCAGATCCCATAGGTGGGTCTCCAGGTAAGGGTGAGAGAAACAGAAAGCCGCCTTTGCAGGCTTGGTCTTGATTCCTTTGGTTGTTGGTGAATGTTTATGATTTGTTCCATGGCCCTTTTAGACAGAAATTCTTCCTTTGGCAGTGTGGATGCATTATCCTGAGCAGCCGCCTGAATTGGTTGGGAAACCTAGTGGTGAGATGCTCTGGTAGAGAGAAACAGTTGCTTTTCAATTCAGTGAGTCATGTTCCTTTGCTAAAAATGGTCCCTTTGTTTTGGCAGGGATTAGATTCAGAAAACTCTGCTCAATATTTCTAAGTAGCAACTGATCCCCATTAAGTGCAGCTTAGATCATTATCTCAGTCAGTTTAAGCTATATTCAATCAACAGTTGGTACTGGCCTGGATCTCATTGAATTGGGCCATCTATAAAATCTCACACTATTTCCTTCTTTGACAGGGCTCTTGAAAGAGTCTAACAGGGGGACCTAACAGTGATCACAGTGATCCTGACTGACAGAATCCCAAACAAAAGTACCGATGGAAAGACACGCTCTGTGTCAGAGGTAAGTGATATCCCCACTTTAACAGGGTTTATCACATTGAATTTTGATTCCAAATTTCCAATTGTGTGAAAGAATCTCCACCAGCGAAACTTGCTCTTTGTCAGAAATGTTTCTGTGAAATTTCATCTTTGAGGTGGAGAGGGATGATCCCTCCCTTCTTCCAGTGGAACATCTCCCAGTGTAATTTAATTGGGCTCAATGGAAAAAAAACATTTGATGTTCTTGAAGGGCAAGTGGGGTCTGTGATCCATGATTAAAATAGAAAATCCCCTGCCCCACATGAGAATAAACATTCCTTCCAATGGATAAGTTATATTTTCTGCGACGCCACAATAAAATTACATTTACATACTATATTTACTGTTGTAAAAATGTCCTTAAGGGCTTTGCAGCAATGTTATCAGATAAGGTTTTGACACTGAGTCTCATAAGGAATTGAATTCCAAAACTGAGGTGAGACAGTCTGCCCTTGACATCAAGGCCACATTTAACTGAGTGTGGCATTAAGAGCCCGAGCAAAATTAGAGTCAATGGAGATCACGGCAAACCTCTCCTCCAATTGGTGTCATAGCTGGCATAAAAAATGATGGTTGTGGCTACTGTAGGACAACCATCTGAACCCCAAGACATAACTGCAAGAATTCCTTAGGATATTGTCTTAGGTCCAGGCATCTTCAGCTACATCATCAATAATCTTCCCTCCATCATAAGGTCAGAAGTGGCGATGTACGCTGATGATTGTACAATGTTCAGCACCATTCATGAATCCTCAGGTACTGAAGCAGTCCATGTTCATATGCAACAAAACCCGGACAGTATACAGGCTGTGGCTGACAAGTGGCAAGAAACATTCACACCACACCAGTGCCAGGCAATGACCATTTCCTCTCCAACAAGAGAGATTCTAACCATCACCACTTGAAATTCAATGGTGTTACTATCACTGGATCCTCCACTATCAACATGCTGGAGATTACCGTTGATCAGAAACTAAACTGGACTAGCCATATAAATACTTTGACTACACGAGCAAATCAGAAGCTAGGAGTCCCGTAGCAAGTAATTCACTTCCTGTGTCCCCTAAACTTGTCTACCATCTACAAGATACAAGTCAAGAGAGTGATTTAATACTCCCCACTTGCCTGAATGAATGCAACTCCATCATTATGCAAACAGCTTGATACCATTCAGAAAAAGTATCCCCATTTAATTGGCACCACGTTCACAAACGTTCAATCTCTCCACCACTGAAGCTCAGTAGCAGCAGTGTGTAGCATCCACAAGATGCACTGCAGAAAAGTACCAAGACTCCTTGGACAGCACCTTCCAAGCTCATAATCACTACCATCTATAAGAACAAAGGTAGCGGATAGATAGGAACATCACCACCTGCAAGTTCCCCTCCAAGCCACTCACCATCCAGACTTGGAAACTTATCATTGCTGCTTCAGTGTCTCTAGGTCAAAATCCTGGAATTCCCTCCATAACCGCATTATAGGTGTATTTACACCAAGTGATTCAAGAAGGCAGCTCACCACCACCTTCTCAATGACATCTAGGGATGGGCAATAAATGCTGGCGTGGTCAGTGACGCCAACATCCCATGATTGAATAAAAACATTAGACTAAAAAAAGAGGTTTGCACATGATACAAAAATTGTAATTGACAATAACAAAGATATTAATAGACTGGTTGGTGGACAGAAAAGTGTCATATGGATTTAAACCAAGAAGTGTGAGCTGGTGCATTTGGGGAAGTCAATCAAAGTAAAGGGATCCACAATAAATGAGGGTATACTGAGAAACATAGAAGAACAGTGGTAGTGTAGAGTGGATGGCCACAAACCTCTGAAGGTTAAATATACGATTGTATTTGAGGAACAGAGAGTGTCTGTAGGATTGCACCCCAGAAGCAGAGGTTGATGGATGCAGTTAACTTATACTATGTTCTATGGGAATGGAGGGCAGGCCTAATGAGGAAAGGTTGAGGGAGCTAGGGCTTTTCTCATTGGAGCAAAAAAAGATGAGAGGTGACTTGATAGAGGTGTACAAGATGATGAGACGCATAGATAGAGTGGATAGCCAGAGACTTTTTCCCAGGGCGGAAATGATTATCACAAGGGCGCATAGTTTTAAGGTGATTGGAGGAAGGTATGGGGGGGATGTCAGAGGCAGGCTCTTTACATTAGAGAGTGGTGGGTGCATGGAATGCACTGCCAGCAGTGGTAGTAGAGTCAGACACATTAGGGACATTTAAGCGACTCTTGGATAGGCACATGGATGATCGTAAAATGTAGGGTATGCAGGTTAGTTTTAGAGTAGGATAATAGGTTGGCACAACATCGTGGGCCGAAGGGCCTGTACTGTGCTGTACTGTTCTATGTTCTATATACCCCAATATTGGCAGTGGAAACAGAATAATTGCACAAACCATTTTTTAGAGCAAGGAGGAGACAGAACTGGAGACGTTGATTTAACGTAAACTTTCATTGAAGTGAAGGTGAGGGGTTGCTGCCCTCAGCTCTGTTTCAAGATCAGACTCCCTGGCAGGGAAAATGACCAACTCAGATTTGACCAGTAAATCCTTTGCTCTAAAACTCTCCTCACTTGGTAAAATGATATCACAGTGTAACTCAATATAAAAATATCTGGTTCTATCCATGGATCACAGATGCTGAGAGTTACGAGCTCAGGAGGGAAATCAGACTGTGAGCAAAACTCAACCAAATGAGCAGGCGCTATTTAATCTGAAGCCATCACACCTGGGCTCATAAACTTCAAAGGAAGGTTGGTGACATTTCTCTGTCCTTGGCATCGATGGGAAGGCAAATCCTACATTAACAGATGGATTTTACATTTAATCGTAAATGGTTAATTAATGCAGAGCTGGAGGGTGCCATCACAAACCTCCGTGCTCGTTCTGTCGAATCATGCTGAGAAAATGTTTTATAAAACCAATCTTTCTCACTGATCAGAGCAATTTGATCTTCAAAAAGAAACAAAATGTATTAGCCAACTATACAATCATCCACCAATCATCCAACAATGAATATCTATCCTCCAAAACTGTTGCTAAGTTGCAAACAACAAAGGAATCTTTCGTGTATTTTAAAAAGTATTATTCAAATTATCAGACTTCACAATCCATGGAAACAAATAATTATTGATCAGATTAAGGTGAGATTTAAAAGTGTGCCCGAAATCTTGAAATATTTTAATAAAAGTTAGAAGGAAAAACTATTGCCAAGAATCAGAGGACTCATATTTATGGTTATTAACAAAATAACCTGAGATGAAATAAGGAAGTTTTTTCCTTTTCTGTGAATTGCTGTGACGTGGAATGTAATGCCTAAAAATGTAATGGAACCAGATTGAAATGTTAGTGTTTGAATAGGACTTGGCTAAATGCTTAGAGGAAAAGAATGTGCAGGCTTATTGGGAAAAGGCAGGGAAAGTGGGATTAATTGGACAGTGCTTTCAAAGTGATGGAACTGCTGTTGGGATCATCCAATGAGTTGATATTAAAACAGTATTTGAAGTGCTATGTGGTGCAGCAGGAGTTTCTCTACCTCTATGCCACTAGATCCAGTTCATCAGCCTTGAAGATGTGTCTGAATAGGTTGATAACCAATACTTTTTCAAACGTGAATTTGGAGACCCCATTCACTTCAATGGACAACAATCTGCTACCTTGGTCAAAAGTTCCTGGCAAAAGGCAGTGATGTTTTTAAATTTGTTATAGTTGCCTCAAAAACAGTAAAGTAACGTTTATATGTTGATAGATCACAAACTGACAAATTGCCTCTGATTACAGCTTCCAGGGATCAATTTAATGATTTACAAAGATTCAGTAACAGTGCAAGAGACTGAACGACAGGACTCAGTCACAAAGGAACAGTCATACTAAAAGTGAGGTTAGGCAGGCAATTAAATCTCTAATACGTTATAGTGAATGATCCATTTCACACCGTCTCAAATGTGACTCTTGGTTAAAATGAACCCCATTATTTCTAAAACCTTCCACCACATTTTAAAAGCCTGGGCTCATGTTCCTTCTTCAAATCAAGCACAGATTTTGAACACATGGCCTGTATGCTGCTCCCCATCTTCCATCCATCTTCAGTCTCCTTCCCTTAATCTTTGCCTCCACAACTCCCTCAGTTTCCACCGCTGTCCCTCCCCATATCCCTTCTTCTTCATCATCAGTGTCATCATGTCTCATCTTCCACCACTGAGACTTCACCTCCACCCTTCCTTGAGCTCCCATTATTCCTCAGGGATTGTAAAATGGCTCTTGTTTCATCATAAGGTCTTAGGGGAATTTTATCACTAAGTGTGATAAAGACTAAGTGCGGTGTGTCAAAATTTGCAGATGACACTGAGATGAGTGGTAGAGCAAAGTGTGCAGAAGACACTGAAAGTCTGCAGAGGGATATAGATAGTTTAAGTGAGTGGGCAAAGGTCTGGCAGATGGAGTACAATGTTGATAAGTGTGAGGTCATCCATTTTGATAGGAATAACAGCAAAATGGACTATGTTTTAAATGGTAAAAAATTGCAGCACGCTGCTGTGCAGAGGGACTTGGGTGTCCTTGTGCATGAATTGCTACAAGTAGGATTGCAAGTGCAGCAGGTAATTAAAAAGGCAAATGGAATTTTGTCTGTCATTGCTAGAGGGATAGAGTTCAAAAACAGGGAGGCTATGCTGCGGCTGTAGAGGGTCCTGATGAGGCCACACCTGGAGTACCGTGTGCAGTTTTGGTCTCCTTACTTGAGAAGAGATATACTAGCACTGGAGGGGGTGCATAG